>WSTW01000064.1:36378-54271 GCA_019632305.1 Tulasnella sp. 403
GTCGTAGTTGTCACTTCCGATGGCCTGGGTTCGTTGGTTTCGCAAGTCAGACACCATTTGAGTCGCAAGTTCCACGTTCCTGTGTAGCAGACTTCGGAAAAGATCAAGGATGTCCGCGATAAACTCCGCTTCGTCCTCGACTTGCAGTCCAACGTCTTCTAGATCCAGAGATACCGGTCTGTTTGGTGGCTGCTTCTGCTTTGCTGCGCCTCGTGCGCTTCCGGAACTGGTGATTCGTGTATGGAATTTCCATAAGACGTCCAAAAGGAGGTGCCACCCAGAATGCTTGTGCATCCAGGCTACCACCACAGCGCCCTGTGTGCTAACGACTCGGCCATAAGAACCAGCAGGTAGTATCGAGCCCCCGGGGAGTCGAATTGCCTGTGAGTTGGTATAGTAGTATCCAAGAGCGGGGTCTGGTCGTGTTTCATAGAGCGCCTGAGGCCCTGAGAGGTGGTGTGGCGACAGAACTTGGGTGAAGCACTGCATGTCTAGGAAGTAGTTGTACACGTTACGCACAGCGGCGAGGCGTAAGGTCGCTTCCTCCCCTTCATCTGTGACGCTGTCGAGCTCTGCCAACCCGCCGCTTCCGCCCATGGCACGTAGAAGCTTGAGGAGGGGCGTAGGCTCCACAGGAAAACGAGAAAGGGCGAGATCAAGAAGGCTGCGCCGTTGAATACTGTGCTGGAGATCCCGCGTCCAGAATTCCGAGCAGAGGTAGACCACAACTGGCATTTCCCCAGAGCCGAAGATTCCGGTCCAAACTTCGACGAGTAGTTCATACTCTTGTATGTACTCCACTTGGACTGTGTCAATGACTGCCATTACCAGGCCTATGGACGTTCAATAGCTCGGTAAGTATGAATCAAGTACACGAGGATTGCTTACATTTGAGAACGTATCGATATTGGCCATTATTTGGATCTGATATTGCTGAAGCCAATGTCGCAGCAACGGTAGTAGAGAAATGGGGTGACTTCAAGTACCGCAGAAGCGTCGGGAAAAGCCCAAGCATCACAGCTCGACTGATGACGGAGTCGGCAACGCTTAAGGTTGGCTCCGCAATGGCCAAACGAACCCTGCGGGGTGGTGGAGGGTTGAGCACTTCGTAGAATCGGTGGTAGTTGTCAGGGATCTCTTGTCTTGGCATCCGAGATATGCGCGAGACGATATAACCCCAGGCAAGTACGATTGGAGAGAAACCTGCGTCGTCCGGAAAGTTCGCCACGGTATTATGGATCTTGTCCACCTCATCTGGAGACGACAAATACCCATGCCACGTATCCATGGCCGTTTGAAGATCGAGAGTTTCATCCAGGAGCTTGTCGAGCTTCAAGAGTTGGACAGCAGTGACACCAAACAGTACCTGGATATCCTGGAAGAGTTGCGCGCTTTGATCGTCAAGCAGAAGGTCTTTGTATTCCTGATGTCGACCAAGGTTGGTGTGGTGGATGGCTTCGAAGAAGGAAGAGACGAATGCCGGATCCGCGGTGTGAGCAACCGCAGACCAGAAGATCACCTCGAGGAGGCACAACTGTTCTTTGAGGTTCTGCTTGGCCCATCGTGCAGCTATACGCGGGTCGCGTACAAGGGGATCTCGTAGTTTTTTGTGGGCGCGTTCTGTCACCGCGTCAAGCAATGCTTGAGCGAATTGCGTCAGATTTGGGATGTGAGAAGAGATGAACTCGGATGCCATGGATTGGTGAGGGTCGGACATGTTTTCTTTGATTCGTAACAGTGCTCCTGCGAGCCGCATCGCGTAGAGTCTCTCCTCGAAGTAGAAATCCGTAAGGGCGTCCATTAGAACGTATGGGCCGGTAGGATGGGTTTTTGTTAGACCCTCGTTGAACAGGAAGAGGCGAAACAGCGTTAAAGCCTGCACTTCATCGAGGTCTAGCTTGGTGCTGAGCTCCCATACGGTTTCCTTGTCTTCCGGTGTGACCTGTAAGAGAGTACCGTCGGAGAGCGTCACCTTGCCGGACTCTACGCGCTCTCTTGAAGCCTTTGATGGACCGGAAAATGGGGAATAGCATTGTGAAATGATCGAAGCATGGTGGTCTAATGCTGCTCGTAATGGAGGAGCGTCCATCGCCTCGTAGCGGTCCAATACGCCATGGATTCGCTGCAGCGTTCTACCAAAGCGAGTCAGTGGAAGGATTCAAGCAGCTTAGATGGTGAACGCACAAATCAGTCAAGTCTCGGAAAGTCGTAGTCGCATCGTCGCGCGATGGGTTCATAGTAAACAGCGGGTGTGGTTGGTGTTCGCAGCTGTTTTCCTAGCAACAACCGCCCTTCTTGCAAGAGTTAATTCAGCCATAAGATAGAGTTCCTGACGGCTAAATGTCGCGTACATACTTGAGAAGTCCTAGACGCTGTGGCAGCGGCAGATTTGGGAGACGAACGCGCGGTTCGAACTCAGATTCTTACCGTGGGACATCCGCCCCAGTCCGAACCGCAACACCAAGTGTAGGCATCCTGCAGAACATCTTCTAAGGCAGCATTCGACTAAATGGTCTCGTTCATAAGTTCCTTTCACCTCTGGAGTGCTACCCGGAGTTAGAGTGCGCTCATATCTACCCGGGGCCTCGTTGATCAAGCATGGTATGCACACCACCACAATAATGTCATACTGGACACCATTTAATTCTGCATGTAGCCCGTCTGTCAGTACTATCTACGTGGAAACTGTCGTTTTGGAAGCAACTGCCGGAATGAACACCCTCCGGGCCTTGAAAGCTCACAGGGTAACAGTGGTTTTGGCCGACCGGCCACTACTTTTGGTCAAGCAAACAGAGGTTTACCAGGTAAGTATGTCACTAAACAGCTCGTTCCAGGCTGAAATGTATACCATTATAGGGAATAAAGATCTGGCATATACGTAAGGATTACTTAAAATCGGTTCTGAAGATGTACTGAAGACATGTTTGCAGAGTTGAATCCATAAGCCGGGACTTCACTCCAGGGATTGAGAAACCCGCATGGCCTTTATCCGTTTATGGACCTGCCAAGCAAGAAGCTACATATGTTAAGGGTGTTGACGTATCACAAGAGGAAATGCGGGTCAAGGCCTACGAGGCGCGTGCTCAAGGTCGAATCAATGAATACGTGAGTGACT
This sequence comes from Tulasnella sp. 403, assembly GCA_019632305.1. Lineage (NCBI taxonomy): Eukaryota > Fungi > Basidiomycota > Agaricomycetes > Cantharellales > Tulasnellaceae > Tulasnella > Tulasnella sp. 403. The sequence continues at coordinate 39,494 of WSTW01000064.1, forward strand.
GGATTCCCTTGTGATTGGTTTCACATTGATCTTGTTTTCAGGTCGCATTTGAGGGCTCTGAATGCCAAAAAGTGGATGCTATGTATCGGGATCGTTTGCAGAAGGCCAAAGACACATTCGCGCACATGGTTGCTGGAGGCTCGTTTGATCCAAATGGCCCTTCTGAACCTCCTTCTGCACCCTCAGCATTCGGGGGCAATCCAAATCCCTTCGGGTCGTCAGTGTTCGGTGGTTCACCATCCGCGTTTGGAGCGAAACCAGCGACGTTTGGAACTCCTGCATCCACGTCTGCCTTTGGCGGCATGGCAGCAAACACCGCTCCGTTCGGTTCGTCTACTTTTGGATCAACACCCACCCCTGGATTCGGCCAGACTAGCGCATTTGGAGCCAACGCTGCTAGGCCCAGTGGATTCGGAACCCCGACCGCGGGTGCAGGCTTCGCCGGTTTTGGTGCTGCAAAGCCTGTGGGATTCGGTTCTACCCCCGCCTTCGGGCAAACCACGTTCGGACAACCGTCTACACCGGCTTTCGGGCAGTCTGCCTTCGGCCAGCAACAGCAACAGCAAAGCGCGTTTGGGCAACCCTCTGGCACCACAACCACTACTAGCGGCGGAAATGGTGGAGCATTCTCTGCATTCTCTCAACAATCTACTGCGTTCGGAAAGCCCTCGGCTCCCACTTCGGCATTCGGTCAACCAGCCTTCGGACAAACCACCCAACCGCCTGCTTTCGGCCAACCACCTCAACAGCCTTCGGCGTTTGGTCAGGCACCTCCAGCCACCAGTGCATTTGGTCAGACATCTCAGCCTATGAGCGCCTTTGGCGCACAGGCCTTTGGACAGCAGACTCGATCTGCGACCCAAGGCTTCGGTCAAACCTCGCAAACCACACCATCGTCCTCCGCTCCTCAAACTAACGCGTCATCTTCAGCCCGTCTCGCACAAGATCCTTTCAGTCGCTTCCTACCCCCAAACTACCTACAATTACTACCCGATGATGTCAAAGCTGCCTTCGAAAAAGAGGATGAATTCGAATGGGGCAAGATACCGGAATGGATACCACCAGTCGAGATGCGATAGTCTAATACCAGATCTGCATATTCCTCTTTGTAACATTACGAGCATACATTGTTGTGATTGTTCTGGCCTGCGTACATAACGAGCCGACGCGTTCCCGGTCACGTGGAGTCGTCCAACAGGGTGCATCGTTCCTTTGAATCCTTGCCCCTCCCACCCCCGCTAGCTAAACCATGTCCACCACCAAACGACGACTCACGTATTACTATGACGGCAAGTTCTTCTCTTTCCGATCTGATGGCCTGATTCTAATCCCCTTGTATCGTTGCAGCTGATGTGGGTAATTTTTCATATGGACTGGGACATCCAATGAAGCCCCATCGAATGCGCATGACGCACGAGCTTGTGTCATCATACGGGATGCTTGATAAAATGGATATTATCGTGAGTTGAGTTCTGAACTCTCAAATACCACGGCAATCGCTGAGCGGTGGGCCGTTAGATCCCAAGGCGTGCCAGCCCTGTGCAGATGACCCGCTTCCACACCGATGAATACGTGGATTTCCTCAACCGTGTTACTCCAGAGACGGTTCAGGAAATGACGGGGGGTGGAACGAAGTGTAAGTGCCTTGATGGGTATTACCCCTGCCGGTCCAAAATGCAATCCACTCACTTTTGCATTGCACAGTCCTCGTCGGTGAAGATAACCCGGCCTTTGAAGGCTTGTTTGAATTTTGCTCCATATCTGCGGGTGGTTCTATAAGTGTGTCACCCGCCGGGATGGTCTACGTTCGTGCTGACGACTCCGCGCAGACGCGGCTCAACGGCTTAATGAAGGCAAAGCGGACATCGCCATCAACTGGGCAGGCGGACTCCATCACGCAAAGAAGCGAGAAGCGTCTGGTTTTTGTTACGTGAATGACATCGTTCTCGCCATCCTCGAGCTCTTGCGGTGGGTCATATGTATGGTCGATTGTTCGACCAATTGATGAAACTGAGGTTCATACAGTTATCACTCTCGGGTGCTCTATATCGATATCGACTGCCATCACGGAGATGGAGTTGAAGAGGCGTTCTACAGCACGGACCGGGTGCTTACATGCTCTTTCCACAAGCAGAAGGACTACTTTCCGGGTACCGGTCGTATGGAAGACGTCGGCAGAGACAAGGGAAAAGGATACGCGGTGAATGTACCTCTCCTGAACGGAGTGACAGACGAGGAATATCGGAGCATCTTCGAACCTGTGAGTGCAGTTTGTTTGATAATTCTATACCGGGTAAGCTTTACATTCAACCTTTAGGTCGTCCAACATATCATGGACTGGTACCGTCCTGGTGCAGTGGTGTTGCAATGCGGAGCGGACTCCCTCGCTGGAGACAAACTTGGGGTGTTCAATCTGTCCATGCACGGCCACGCGAATTGCGTGCGCTTTCTCCGGTCATTCAACGTGCCTCTCATCCTGCTCGGTGGCGGTGGGTACACGATCAAAAATGTGTCATGTGCCTGGACATACGAAACGGCATGTGCCCTGGGCATTGACAAAGAAATTGACCTGAACCTGCCATATACACCTTACTTGGAGTACTACGGGCCTCGATACCGCTTGGAAGTGGAGCCAAACAATATGACCGATGATAATGGTCCATTCATAGAACGAACCAAGTGAGTTTCGTTGTCGCATTTCCAACTGGATGCTGACACGGATTTGGCAAACAGGATGCAGGTGCTTGAGGGGCTACGAGATTTACCTTTCGCGCCAAGCGTAGGACTCCATCAAGTACCTGGTACTGATCTAGCTGAGGAAACCGGTATCCGTATTCGCGATGAGGACGAGGAATCGGAGTTAAGTGTATTGGACGTACAGATAGCTCGTAAGTGTCTCGCTAATATAAGTTTTCGACTACGATTAACTATCTATGTTGTGCTCCTAGAGAAAATTCGAGACGCGGTCGCAAGCAACGAGGACTCGGAAACGGAGTTCTCGTCAGATTCGGACGGTATAGCTGCTCGGCCCCGTCGCTCTCTGATGTCATACTTTCGTGAAGCTCAGCGACCTAAACGACACCGGTCTCGTTCGGACGATGAAGACGAAGACGCAACCGAAAGCGACGACGATGTGCCCCGACGACACGATGGTGATGACGACGATTCGTCTCCGGAAAGATACCGAGCTTCCAGAGATAGAATGCAAAGGCCCAAAGCGAGCGGAATCAGTTCAGTTTATTCACCAAGCAATCATTCTCGTCGACCGCTAATTGTTGAGACCGTAGATGGCCTCGTCTTTGGGAACAAGTCGTGGGTATCGCTAGCGAATCCCCAGGGTACCTCAAGTAGGAAGGGAAGTCGTCGGGCGGACGGAGAACCCAAACGGTGGTTCTTTCGACGCGATCTCGTCTCCGGTGGTCGGGGACGGGAAGGTCAAACCGTCGGATCTAGCTCGCCGCCCGAGAATCAGGAGGATTTAGCTCTTCCCGGGGATGACTTCGACGATGGCCGCATGTCAAATGCGAGCCATTGGAGCGGTCACGGGACAACACGGAATAGCCGCGGGTGGAGGGATAGTGCCGACTATGAAGCCAGATAGTCGAGTCCTTCCTCTCATATTTGTGGCCTAGCTTCGTGGATCGAGTGTTGTTCTTTTACTATCTGTATGCTATCTTAGATGTGGCTTCTTACTGAAGACTGGACGTTCGGGGAAAGACGTTAACCTCGATTTATTTGTTCCTAATTGAGGATTCTTCGCGTCGTTCGTCCACCACCCGCAATCGAGTCATGACCTCCAACCTGGGTATCAGAGCCGCGATACTTACAGTGAGGCGTTCCACTATGGACTAACATGATTTTGCACAGTCTTTGTCACCGGCAATGCCAACAAACTGAAAGAAGTGCGATCGATCCTCGGGGCTGTGATGCCTTCAACATGGGTGCTCGAATCTAGAGATCTCGACAGTGAGTATTCACGAATGAATACAAGTCGGACTGTTATGGATCACTCTTCTCAGTACCTGAGATACAGGGAACGACGGAAGAGGTGGCCTCCGCCAAGTGCTCACGAGCTGCAGAATTGGTACGTCCCCGTGTCCGCCAATTTAGACTCGCTTACAAGCTATTCCTTACCAAGGTCGGTGGTCCCTGTATTGTGGAAGACACTGCATTATGTTTCGAGGCACTCGGAGGCCTTCCAGGGCCGTATATCAAGCACTTTATGAAGCAGCTGGGATTGGAAGGCAAGCCGATCACCGCGTCTTCATCAGTGTCGGAGATTGACTTAGCGGATCATGTATCGTCATCCGTGTAGGCCTCAATAAATTGCTTGCGGGATTCGAATCCAAGAAAGCAACCGCGGTTTGCACGTTTGCGTACTCCAAAGGTCCCGGAACGACACCGCTTCTCTTCGAAGGTCGCGCTGAGGGAAGGATCGTGCCTCCCCGGGGACCACCGAACTTTGGCTGGAATCCCATTTTCGAAGCAGTGGAAAACGGAAAGACGTATGTGTTATCCCTTATTCTACTCGATAACCAATGCTACATTGTTTTAATTGCAGATACGCTGAGATGACGAGTGCCGAAAAGGATGCCATATCACATAGGTATCGTGCCTTGGAAAAGCTACGGGCATATCTAGAGTCACAAGTATAAACAGGAACGGATGCTATAGACAGAAATGGAGAGGCTACATTGATACACTGAGGAGATGCCGACTCTTTTTGACCAAAAAACGCGCAAAATCAATAAGTACACACTGTTCATTCCTCATCGAGAGATGAGGGTGTCCGTAAATGACCCGATCCGAGGCGAATAGGTTATTGGAAGGTGACAGCCTCCCATTCTTCCAGTTCCTGGATGGAAAGCTCCACTTGCTCCCGCTCCCAGATGTTGTACAGGAGGTGTGGGATGATTTTGATCTGGTCGAAGAAGTTTTCCTCCAGGCAGCGAACGAAGAGGTTTTCGGGATCCTCAAAGGTGACCTTCTCGCGGAACAACAGCCGCAGTTCGGCGAGCTCTTCCTCCGTGACCCCGTTTCTTCGACCGTCGTCTTTTGTGAGCGCCAGGGGGCCATCCAAGCTCTTGACATCTTCGCCATCTTTGCCTTCGCGAGGGCGACGGTTCCACTCGCTGTCGGGCCCAGGCCACTCTAGCCAGTATGGCACAGAGGCTATTCGCCAGATAGGGGTAATGGTCGCATCTTCCCATCCAGTGATCCCTTTAATCTTTCCGGTACGGGTGTCGATAAGGATGTTGTGAGGGAGAAGGTGGGCGTGGAATAATCCGAATGTTCGAGATACTCGGACGAGATCTTCGTCGGGTCCGAGCTCGCCACTACCAAGGTTGCATAGGGAGATTAAGCGCCGGAGTCGGTCCTCCGCATCGTTGAGGGCCCAGTCCACGTTAAGGTCCAGGGGATCACCACCTAGTTCGTCTTGCAGTTCCTTGTCGAGTTCGGTGGGGAATGTTCGAAGGTACCGGATTTCGTTGGAGATGAGCCCTGCCAGCCAGTCAGAGCTCGATTCCCATGGGCCGACGTCCAAATGTTCGAGGGCACTCCGGCGCCCGCGGTAGAACCAGCTTTCCGCGGTCGGTCCGACGTACGTCTCGACTTCGCTGTAATCGCTGTCTTGGTCGGAGCCGACAGAGGCTTCATAGAGCGCGCCAATTCGGTCGAAGCGGAGTTGGAAAAGTTGGGAAACGATGTCGGCGTAATCTTCGACAAGGTTATGCCATGCGTCCAAGGAGAGTTCGTATTCCGGTTCATCGTCCTCGTCAAGAGCCTTTTTCAGGGGCTCCCCGTATAACTATAACCGCGATAACAGTATTAAAAAACGAAATGAAAGAGAGGACGCGGAACATACCCGTTCTTCGAAAATGTATTGCGCTCCGACGGGGTTGTTCCGTACAGATTCGTGGAAGAAAACTCGGGCGACTGGCACCCGTGTGTGAGCGGCGAGAAAGTTCATGGTGGCCACCTGCACTAGACGTCAAAATCGGAGCACGTGTTGCGGTGGCGCGAAATATCTCACCTCCGAATCGACCGATTGCTGCAGCCTTGGCCGCTTGAAAATCCGGACAATCACCTCGGATGGCAGATCAGCATCGGGTGATGTGTCGAGTTCGAATATATAGACCTATACCGCCGGACGGTGTCGCAAATTAAATCGCGCCCGTTGTCGATGACGAGTGGTGTACGTACTTTGGTGTGCTTGACATCCTTCATGAAGCGTACGCTGAGCACCTCCGTCTCGAAAAAGTCTTCAGCGGCCAGTCGTAGAGCGCGTAGATCAATTGCCATTGTCGGAGGGGTGGGTCGTGAATGGGTCGTAAAAGATTGTTGCTGTGAGAAGGGGAATGAGGTGAGGTCAAACTCTCGTACTATTGTATGTGAAAAGGACGCGGTAGATATCCCACCCTTGTGTGGAAGCTTCGCGGCTGGAGGACGTAAGGCCTTCGGATCGTTGACCGTAAGCGAAGCGGGAATCTGGCCGTATGACTTGCACGAAAAGAGTCGCTGGGCCCGCTCTGTACACACAAAAAGCGGCGGACCCTTCTACTGGATCAGATGAAATTGAAAAACGAGGCCGTCCACGTGTTTAAGGCGTTGCAAGTCCAGCGTTGTGTTGGGAGATAAGGTGTGGATTCCCCATCAGAATGGGTGTAGTAGGAGCCCCGTATGGAGGTAGCGTCTTGTGGGTCCCACCGAGGTCTGGTCGAAGGTGAGTTCGGCGTTCTTTTGGGGTTTATCGCTTTGCAGGGTTGACAGCCGCAACGAACAAATCTGAATGCGCCGCGTGCCACTACTCGGGTTGTATTCGCAGGTTAAGCAAAGGAGTCGTCCAGAATGGTCTCGTCCGCGAGGGTCTTGGGATCGAGCGGAGTGTCGTTGCCGCAATCGATGACGGGCGAATGGTGTGATTATACGGAATAATGCCGCACCTATTACGCTGCCCCGCAGCTGTGTTTCCTGTGCGACTCCGCGGTCTCGCCACAATTGTTTCGCTTCTGAGACAGTGCGGCGCTGGGTGCGTGGTGAACACGCCGTCCTTGTCAATCCTTTTTGAGTTTCAGGGATACCCCCTGTCAGAGCTTGAAAGGCCTGGAAATTGCCTCCCACACAAGCTGTGCGCCTTCGACGTGCCGTCTGCGCTCTAATTAACAGGGTCTTCAATTGCAACTGTATGTAAAAGGAAGGTAGTGCAAAGCGACAGTATCGTTTCATTCTGTGATCAAGTTGGAAACTTCCTCATACCGCCGCTGTGTTCCCTCGACAACATCGCTATCTATCGTCCATCCGTCTCCATCCTTGCCACTCTCGAGGCCTTTCTTGAAACCTTGCGCAACGAGCCAGTCCCGTAAGTACTGTTTATCAAAGCTGGGCTGGGAACGGCCTGGCTCGTATCCCTCGAGGGGCCAATATCGCGACGAATCTGGTGTCAAGGCCTCATCGATGAGAATTAATTGATTCTCGCCAGAGTCATCTTCGGCGGGGATTAACCCGAATTCGAACTTCGTGTCCGCAAGTATGATGCCCCGCTGGAGAGCATGTGCCGCTGCTGCTTCATAGAGCTTTAGGGCCGTGGAAGCGACTTGCTCGTATAGTTCAGTGCCGATGAGTTCCCGTGCCCGGTCTGGATGGATGTTCTCGTCGTGGGCACCTTGCTCGGCTTTTGTGGAGGGCGTGAATAGTGGCTCCTCGATTTTGGCAGACTCCACGAGTCCAGGAGGAACGGGTATCCCGTGGACTGTCCCAGATTTCTTGTACTCTGACCACGCAGAGCCTGACATGTACCTGAAGTGTTAGTCCATGTCCATATGGCAGATACATGAACGCTTACCCGTAATGTAGCCTCTTACGATGGCTTCGAGCGGGATGACTTTGGCCTTTTTTACCAACATACAGCGCCCTTCCAATTCGTCCTTATATTTTTGGACATCCTCCGGCATTTCATCGATATTTGCGGTTACGAGGTGGTTTGGCACAATGTCACTGAGCTTCCGGAACCAGAATAGGGACAACTGTGTTAGGATTCTTCCTTTGTTAGGGATTCCCTGTTCCGCAAGATTCGTAAGCACTTCGCCTAAGGGGGGTATCGGCATGACTATACATTGTTCAGGATAACATCATAAGCACTGATCCTGTCGGTAGCCACAAACAAAAGCTGCGAAGGGTTGGATGTTGCGTATATGTCGCGAACTTTGCCTCGTGAGACAAGTGTGAGTCCCTCAAAGTTGGTCGTAGTCACAGCAGCCATGTCGCAGGAGAAGGTGAGGTTGACTCTGGGCGAGGGAGCGAAAAGATGTTGATGTCTGTTTGTTCAGTCATCAGGCTGAGGTATAAGCGATTCCCGCCAACAAACGGAGTACATTTTGTTTTATGCAAAACGATATGCCGATGAAGGGAAAGGACGCTTTGAGAACCACTGGGGCAAGCACGGAGCAAAGCAAGGTTCTTGATTAGTAAGATTAAACTGTGGGAAGGTCCCTGAACAGTTCACTTTCAAAGGTTCTACGCTCGACCTGGGACGTGTCTCAGCAAACACCAGTGGCTTTACCGGGATGGATAGCTTTACCTTCACAGTCGGCAAGCTAGGTAACGTGAACTTTATATATCCATGGGATTAACAGGCTGATCGAGACCTCTGTAGATGCTGGGATGGCGGTATGTCTAAAGTGCCCGGGTAAAACATTGCAAGAAGTATTAACATGACCCGAACTTCGATGAGATCCTTATCGGCGAACGCGCCCATTTGATCGAATTCCCGTCGCTACTTCTCCCAGCCGGTGTAACCTCTGGATCTATCGTCAATATTGCTGTGCACCGCAACCTGGCTGAGGAGAAGCGACAGCGGCGGGAGTTTTGGGACCTGCAAGACAAAATATACCGGACTTTTGGGGTGGAAATTCCGAAGGCGCCACAACTTCAGGTATGCGTACCCGTTTAGTCAATTCCATGCTGGTTAACCAACGTATTTGTAAGGTGCGGAATATCACGCAAACGTCTGTGGTATTGGAGTGGCCGCCAATTAGTCTTGCCACTGCGAATTTGAGGTCCTTGGACATCTATCGCAACGGTCAACGCCTCGCGGCCATTCCCTCTGCTATTCAGAATACCTCAACAAAACTGTCCGGCCTTGAGCAGAACACGCCATACACGTTTCAACTTATCTTGCGGACAACTGCAGGGACATATCCTTCCAACGTCATAAAGCTCCAAACACATACGATGAAGGATACATCCGGGATCTCCGTCTGCTTTGGGAATGTTCAGGATCCAAAGATGCTGGAGGACGCCAAACTTGCGTTACAAGATATGGGAGCGAAGTGGAGTGACCGCGTGCAGATCGACACGACGCATTTCGTATGCACCACGCCAACCGTCACGCCCCTGGGAGCTAGTGCGACAGGCAGCGTGCCTGCGCAGCCTGGTGTGGAATACCAGAAAGCTCTACAGGCCAGCATCCCCATCGTGTTGCCGCACTGGATTCTGGCTTGTTACCACTCCAAAAAGTATGTCACGCCTCGTTGAGATAGTTCCTAGTAACTTACTTTTCATTTCACACAGGATGGTTCCGATATCGCACTATTATCTTACGGCCAACCCAACGCCAACGTTCCAGCCCTTTGTCCGATCCAATACCAGGGTCGACGTGTCTACCCCTCCTTCCGCGTCATCAACGAACATGAGCTCCAATAAATCTTCGACTTCGGTGACATCTGTAGAAGCAAGCACAAAAGCCAGCCAGACGAAGGTCAATTCTCCCCCAGTCGCTGCGCAATCCTCGTCGTCCATCAACTCGAATGGCGACGATACCGATGGTCAATCAACACCTACGACTCCCGGCTCTTCCCTACGCGCTAGTGGGAATAGGCGGAGGCAGGGCACGATGCAGAAGGATTTCCGTTTTCCCCCTCCCTCGCCTAATGCTACGATGAAATCGTCGTCTCCCCCCTCCTCGGAGGAATCTCAGGAAGCTTCTCCTCCCCCTCAGGGCAAGGAAGTGACTGATGGTGGCGATGCGGAGAAGGCTTCACCTCCGCTACCGGCTCCCGTTGACGTGCCACCCCCGGTCCCCGTGCAGAAGGAGAAGGCACACTCGATGTCTAGCCCCTCTGTAGATGGGGACGATGAGCTCGGAGAGACAGAGGAGGTCGATTTAAGCTAGTGTGGGCCATGTGATATCTAGGGGCAGATGGGATGTACGGGCTGGGCTTTTCGCAGACCCCCTAATTCATGCTTATCTGGCACTCGATTGGATCGTCCGCATAGCCCAGCCTTGGGTAGGAGGGGAGGCGGACTGCGCCTGTAGCCATGATGTATTGGTAGAGGATGTACCATTTTTTGCAGCACGATCCGACATTTAGAGGACACATTGTCGCATGACCTTCGTTACCGACTATCCGACAAAGTATGAAAGAGAACCGCCTCGGTAACCTAGCCATCAGCAGGAAAGTAAGAACACATGTATCGGAAGTTGAGTGGAGAAAGCACGGCTGGGTTTTGGACGGTTAGATCATGCCGTCCTGCATCGATTGCGAGAAGGGGTTGGTAAAGGGGAAGATTTGCAGGAGACTCGCGAAACCAGGCAGGCGAAACGAGAGACTTCTAATTTTCCGTCAAGGTACGCAGCCGACTTCTTCGAAAAGCACAACATAGGACATGGTCTTCACGGCTGATGGATGTTATCCGAAACGATGTGTCGTCAAAGCAAGAACGCGGTGGGAGTAAATCGAGTCAGCCGTACGGGGAACGAACAACCGCATTTGACAGGTCTGCGCCACCAAGACACGCCCAGCTACAATGAGAAACGAGCACAGTGCGTCCTCCGAGCGTAGAAGCTGCTCGTTTAACGGAGATCGTGACCGTCCTCGGACAATTTTGTGGGCGTTAGGTTTGAAAGAGCCATGCAACAGAGATGGGGTCGATAATGTGGCAGCCGATCAAGCCCGGCACCTTCGTCGAGGAATCCAGAAGGATTTTGGTGAGGTCCAGACATCGTTCTCGGGCCGGACTGAAAGGAATACCACTCGAGCACAAGGTCGAACATGTAGTAGAGGGCATCAGCTCTTGCATTCGAAACAGGCCGTTGTCGAGAGTGGTTGGGGCGTCGGGTGGCAATGTGGACCCGGGAAAGAGGGCCGGTGATTGTTAGGAACAAATAGCAGGCGTGAACATTCGGTGAATGGCTGAGAAAGCTGACCATCGACGACCACGCTGCCCAGACTGTCCTCAGCCCCTTCACTGATGGTCTTGAGCGGCCGGACGATGATCCACGGGCTGCCAAAGCGTCCTGTGACAACTGCAACCCCTCCTCCTCCTCGTCCTACCGCTACCACCCCGTCCGCTGGGTCTTCGTCCCGTTCTCAATTGCATACCCTCCCCACCCACCATGCCCATCTTCCTCCCACCCCACCACAGCCAACCTTTCCTACTACAAATCCACCTCTAGCAAACACCTCTGAGGTCTTTCTCTCGCAGATCTCGCTGCCTGAGCGCCCCGTCATCAGTTATAGGCAATTTGGTCCTGTGGATGGTGTCCGCAACCCACATCTGGCAGTCGAACTCGTCAGACGCTCTCTCATCCAGCAATGGGATCACTGTGGTATTCTGGACACGTATTTGACTGTAGTGCGTGCCGATAAGCACTCGGTTTCCCTCTGGGTCTTTGTGGTCGGATCGGAAACGACAGGTCTCGGAGACCCTTCGTCACTGGAAACACTCCATTTCGACGAGATGCACGGTGAGTCACTTATACAAACCATCTTTTGGCATCATAAGCATACTGAATCTGCTACGTGCCTGTAGCTATCCGAAACGGCAGCTTCACGCCGGCTGACCTCTTACCCTGTTCTCCCGAGTGCAAACATCCAACCAAGGCTTGTCCACAGTGCTCCGCTGAGAGGCCTTCAATTCAGAACGATCTTCCATCATCTTGTCTCCTTCCACGGTCCAACTTACGAGTGCCATATGCCGCGTTTCTGGATGCTGTGCGAGACCGTCTTATCGACAAAGTCTCCCAGCAGCAGCACGCCAGATCCTACAAAGACAGTCAAACTTCTATCATGAAGTTGACAAATGGGTTCATCCTCGGTCACCAAGATTCGGGGAGTGCTTGGGGCAGTAGCTGGGAGTCGGACTCGCAACGAAAAGCCAACAAATCCATTTACTGCTACCTCCACCTCTCGCTCCTGTCGACGCGGCTCCTCATCCAACCACTTTTTAACAAGATTCCACTCTTGTCACTCCCCATGGAAGTGTCGCCTGGTGCCCCGATCGTCATGCTTCCGTATGGCACTCCGGCTCACTACATCGGACCTTATGTCGGGCCTGTCCGCGAACACAAGGACACATTCAAGGAAAGCCTGAAAGGTCTCGGATGTCGGGACTGGGACGACGATGGCTTTGTTGTCTGCTGGATCACCATCAGAAACCCAAATGGGCCTCAACAACCGCCGTCCGGAATGATTCCTCCTCCATGGAATCCTTCCACGTCCATCGAGGAACGCGGGTTGATGGCAGTGTGGCCTCGGTCTCTTTGCCTACTCTCCACGTCACCCTCTCGACAACCTCTTACGACCTTCCCGACGATTCCGGCATCGGTATGCCCCCCTGTCTCCCCTCCCCGTCCCACGCCAACCTCGGCGCAAAAGGAAAGTCCGATTCCATCTTCGCCTATCCTCCAATCTCCCACCGGCAATTTGGGCCTCGGCCTTGGTCTTCTTAACCCAGCCTTCCACGACATCGCGTCTCACACCGGCACGTCATTCGTGAATGCGCTGAAGTCTTTGACTATCGACGGGAATGCGGTCAAGTACGGTTTCGGGTTCGACGCAATCGCTTCAGAGATGAGCTCCTATGTCGACTACGTCGTCAAGGAGCGGGAGAGGGAGAAGGAACGTGTTGCGAAGGAGAAGGAGCGACAGCGGAAGGATGGGGAAAGGGTGGCAGTGGCGACGACTGGTCTCACAGGCGCAACCAGCAGACTCTCAAACACCCGATCTGGTGCCCAAAACATCGTCTCCTCGGGCACCGGAGCCTCAAGTCGGCTTACAGTAGCCGCTGGTGCAGTTCTCACGCAACAGCGACCGCAGGGATCGGCCTCTAACCCGCAGGGCTATTACCCCTCTCCACCAGAATTTAACTCACCAGGAACACTCCTTCCCGATACCGCTCGATCCGGTGCTGAAATATCGCCTCAGGTTTCCCAACCACACATGTCCTCTGCGAATATTGAAGCACCTCAACCAGACTCTTCGGAGACTACCCCTAGACAGGGACCAAGTGAGGTGGAGGTCATCCCGGCTGAGAATCCAGATCTGCCTGATGACAATAGGATGAATGTCGACGTCGGTTCCGAATCTGGTCAGCTGATATCCAATGATCTGGGCCATCCTGAACTGGGTTCTGCCTTTGACATCGACATCACCATGGGCATTGGTGATGTCACGGAGGACGACTTCAATTTTTTTGATGCGGATGATGCTCCAAATGTGCCTCTAGCCCTCCCTCCAACCACCTCTGCAGTAGTGGATCCCAAACCAGGGGCCACCGAATCCTTAGACGCCTCACACGAACTAGCGCTGCCTCCGGATGGGCTGCAACACCCTCACCCAGAGGAAGTCGAGCTGAAGGATCCAACTAAAAACCCACTGGATTTACATCTTGACCTTCAGCCCAACGTCGTGTCGCATTCCATTCCCCTTTCTCCGGCTCAAACTCTATCACCCTCCTCTTCTCCTTCTGCACCACCGTACTCGCTGCCGTCACCTGTCAGCGCTGACTTACCGCCGGTGACTGAAGCAGAGCCCGTGGTACCGCCCGACTACCCCTACCGCATTAAGGAATACGTCCCCCATCAGTTTGAAGCGATTCCAGTTCCATTGTCCTCAATTCTGGCGGACATGAAGTACAGTATTCCTGGCTCAAAGTATTGCGGCATATCATCCTACGTTTCGTCCCCACGGCTATTGTCCAGAGAACTGGAACCCGTCCCTGAGAACAGCACGGCGCACGTCTCCAATGAATTTATCAACGCCGTGACACCTTCAATTCCTATCGTGCCCGTCCATGTTCCTCTTCCCCTGCATGGTATAGCCGCCCAGCTTCTCGCTAACCGTAACCCCGGCAACAAAGACCTCGCTGCTTTGGAGAAGCAACGCGCCAAACGGCGTGCGGATTCGCGCCAGCTACGGGAACGTCCTGCCCGACATGGCGAGTTCGAGCTCTGGCACTCAAAGAAGTTCATTGACAGATTTGCCACGGACACGGACCCACGGGTGAAGCACGTCAAACGTCTGCGGGGTCTGAAGAGGAATTTAGAATGGACTCCTTACCCGTATTTGCGTACAGAGGGCGATGGGGATGCCCGGAGTAAGTGGACGAATTGGGGTGATTTTGTGGATGTCATCCCAGATGAGAACGCCGCCTTGCTATGTGAGGAGGAGACCAGCGAAGATGACACCGATGCACCGACTCCCGGTTTCGCCACGGAGGACGAAACGGTCGTTGTGGCAGAGTCGGAAACGTCGGAGAATAGGGTAGCATCGCCGGTTGATACGCCCCGGAAAGATGAGCAAGCGGAGAAAGAACGAGCTTCACTAGCTCCTGGACGGACGTTACGCACACCGCCGCCACAATTACCGACTTTGGTCGAACCGCACGGCGCATCGCTATTGCAGACGCACTTCCACCCTAACCATATCTTCCCTCTTGCGAGCTCGCAGGCCTCGCGGGGTGTGCTTTCTCAGACCTCGGCACCCGCACCCGCACCAC
>WSTW01000641.1:0-11166 GCA_019632305.1 Tulasnella sp. 403
CAGCCGGTCAAAGTGGTCCTACCAGCTTGCGCGTGCAACCTTCATGTTACGGTTTTTCAACCGCCTTATGCTTGAGGATGACACCCTTCGCTGGTCTCCGTATTTCAAGGACATGGGCTTCCAAGGGGGTGAATCACAACTAGAGGAGAGTGACGCAACCATCATATCAGGGGCTTATGAACGTCAATACCAGATGACTGAGCCGATGGTCGCACGCGACAACATCACATTTGCTTGGATTGGGGAATCTACTATTCTATTGTGGCGTATTGTACAAGCTGCCAGAACGGGAGGCGTGGTGCCAGAAGACTGGGATGCGGAGCCGTTGTTCTCGAAACATCTCGAGATGGGTATAGTTGACTATTTCGAGTTTATGCAAGCATCTGGTCGCTCCCTTGGACCGATCCAGAAACAGTGCCTTCCAAATTACTTTGAACAGGCGTTGCGGAGCGACCCCAATGCGGAAGAGTATCGATTCGAAACAGAGTCCCATCCTCGTCTTGCTTGGGTCCATGCGTTGTTGGAAGCACTAAGACGTACGTATTCCTGGTCTTCTCGCGTTAATCTCTCTGACCGCCATCCCTTAAGGCGATCCGTCGTGAAGAACGGTGCACTAAATCAGGAGAAGCATGCTCGCACGATGCACGAAGGTTACCCTGTGCTTTGCAAACACCAGTTTCTATATAAGTCCTTACTCTCCACCTCCGCTCGGATGAGTCTTCTCGGAGCTTTCTTTCCCTATGCATACGCTTTCCTGGTGTCCTGACCTCGTATTACCCTCCTAGTCTCGTGTCATATGAGCGCCCCAGACATGGACTTTATAAAGCCAAGAAAGAGTCACAGCGCAACCACAGTGCACTCTGTCTGTATATACTGTACACACACCCCTCATATTGCAACGAACATAGCACGAATTGATTAGCGGATACTCAAAGGAGGATACTCATTGGTACAAAGTATTCCCAAACACGTATCTCTGCCGACTGGGCTGAACAACTCCATCCTTCGAACTGAGCGCACATCCAAACTGCCAGACGATCCCCGACGTCGAGGTCCTTGGTCTGGGCCAAAAAAGCGTCCTTCGTGCCGCTTACAGCTGTTTGCAAAATCGTAGACCAACAAACAATTTCGCACGCGCGACGCGCCTGCACTGTAAATTCGATTAAAAGCCAACCATTCCCCCGGCATCGACAAAGTCGGTGAACGATTGCAAGACCTCTACGCGGTCCGGGGGATCAACGTGCACGCCCAGCACGGCTAAAGCAATCAAGCGTCCTATGATGCTGAGTTCATTGAACTCACCTCCGTCCCGAATATAATGCTACGCCCCTGGGCCTTGGGGGGCTAAAGAGCGTTATACTAGAGACAGAGGACACAGGATGACAATAACACCCTGTCAAAAACACACATCACCAATCATGGAGACCAACGACGATGATTATAACCCAACGGACTCCTTCATCATAAAACGACGAAAAAACTATAATTACAAAAGTAATTAGATTATGGCCACCTTGTCATGCATCTAACAACGAGTAAATAAATGAAATTACAATCCTAACCTACATGAGAAAGAAACACGTGTAACGACGAGCAGAGAGCTGATGCGTCCCTACACCACTGGCTAACACCGGCAATGCAAACCCGCACAAAACAACATGTGCAATCTCCCACGGTAGAACATAAACTTGTCCCACCAACCCAACCCACACACACGAATGTCAAATGACAAAACTGAGAAACGCGACACACCCCCATACCCCAAGTCGCCCAGCTGAAAGACCTGGAACACATATAACTAGCTGATCAAATGCAGATCAACCCTCAAATTCAACGAACATGTTGAACTACACGTCTAGACCCCAACTCGAGATGCCAACCCACCAAAACAGTGAATACAAACCATAAAAGATGAGTAACACATTGAATATATAAAGTCCGAAGTAATTCATAAGACAGGAAACACAATCATGGCTCCCATTCCCGCTCAAAAACCTATTGAATGCCCTACCACAATCGAGGCCGCGAGCCTCAAGTCCTCTCAAGACCCACGATGAAACCCATCCCATACCCCATCCGTTGAACCCGAAGGGAACAATGACCCCCCTCGAGTACCTTCACGAGCCGCATCTACCCACGAAGCACTGACTGAGTCCGAACACCCATCCCATAAAGCCTCGCCTGGAGAATGGGATCCATTCCCTGACCTTTCACTCGAAAAACTCATTGATGTGCGTGAAGACCTCTACGAGTCGATCGACCCTAAACTAATAACGGACAACCAAGAAAGCATCAAAACCAAATGCCACGGTAGCGTTCTGGCTCATGACAAACTACCAGACGGAACTATTCTCCCTCTGCACTACATTCTTGATGTTCTGATCGAGAAGCAGAAAGCACCTACGATACCTGAAGCTGAGATGAAAGACGTGGGGGTACGTACTGAACTACATCGCACTCATCCCAAACTAATACCTGCCTTAGGATGATGCAACAGCTGAGGAACAATCCAAAGCTAAGGAACGACTAGAGAGACCTCCCCCCTCCCCCTGTACCAATCCTGGACCCCCCCCATCGACGCCTACACACTGAGCACCACTATCCCCATGCGAAAAATCCCCTGTCATGGAACCAATCCCCACCGGGGTGCTAGCCACCGGCACAATGGCAGGAACCCAACCCAAGCCCAACGTCTCCTTTGAGGAAACACTGAGAGCGACAAGAACCCTCCCCACCAAACTCCCTCCATTCGATATCGACCCCGACAAGAATGCAGTGTCAAGCTCGAAAGAGTTTGCACCACCCACATTCAACCCCTTCAACTACTTTGGCATGGAAACACCCAAAAAACCAGCCAAAAAATCCAAGATGTGTATCGAATCCAATACAGACTCGGATATTGTCATACTCGACGATGCGGCTGTAGCCGCTGCAGACGCAAGACAAGTGACCAAAAAACTCCTAGATGACCTAGCAGCCACCTTCACACCCGACTTTATCATGAAAGCCTCCGACATCGGGACGGTTCACATCCTCGACAACTCACGATACAGAGGCCACTTTAGCGCACCCCCTGCTAAAAGATACCTCCCCATGAAAAACCGCGATGATGGAGCAGACCTCCTCACCGGCATCATCAATGCAGGACATTCATGGATCTACATCTCTGTCTACGGACAACCCAATCCCACTGAAGATGATGTGACCCACCTCACCAAAGCTCTCGAAACTCTCGAGAAAACCAACCTCACAGACGTCGTCATGGAGAACTACATCCCCAACACCCTGAAGAAAGGAGGAAAGGGACCAAACACTCTAATCCTCACATGCAAAACAAAAGAAGCAGAAGAAGCAATTCTTCGCCTCACCGGTCTCTCGTACAACCTCAAGGAAGTCAAGCGAACCTTCATCTTCCAGGACGCCCAGCAATGGGGCAATGTCGTCCAGATCACAATTGGGAATGCCAAAGACGACATGACCGATGTCCTCAGAACCGTCGTGCTGTCACGGAATGGCTAAGTGTCTCCGGCGACACCTGCTTGGCGACGGCAAGCTAGTTCTCGGTCAAGCTCAGCGGCAAAGTCACAGAGGAGGTCACGGGTGGCCTTGATGGAACGGATGTGGAGTTGGGGGAGGATGTCGACAAGAAAGAGTAAGAACTGGGCGGCTTGGACGAAGACAGCTGCGTGCAGGGCGCGATGATCCAGCGTGATAGCGATGAAGTGTATAGAGTACTAGCAGTATAGAGACAAGATGGAGTTTGAGTGGGGCGATGGTGATGGAGGTACAATGTAAGAGGTGTGACAGGGAATCGAGGAAAGTAACAGGAGGGGAAGACAGTGAACAGCGAGGAACTAGCGAGGGGAGGATGACAAGTTGCTAGATGGGGAATGTAGCTATGGTACAGGGCTGTTACTTATACTACTTAGTGGAGTAGCTGACGTAGCGATCTGATGCATTGCAGTGGAGAGTGGGGTTTGGAGCCGAGTGGGGTCGGGAGTGCTCCCTTGGAGTATGGAGGGCAGTGGGGTCTGCTCCTGGGGTGCGGAGTGCCTCGACGTAACTCTTCATCATTGGAGTGTCTATGATGCCAGGCGGAGTGAGGTGATGTGAGGGGTGCGAGGACTTGGGCCGGGATGTAGAACGGCGAACATGGGGACTTGGATCGTGGAACAGTGGTTGTGGCGTTACGTTTGACGCAGAGGACGAGTTGCGAAGTTGCAATGGAATTGTGGGAGTATCTACTCGGGCGGCTACTAGGGTAGCGCCGAGGATTGCGTTGGCTTTGGCTTTGCCCTTTGAGTGAGGTTGTGACACATGCAAAAACTCCACCCCTTCATCGCATGGGATAAAAACGACAAAACCGAGCAATGGCCAACTTACCTAGCCATTGCCCCCATCCCCGACACTCCTGTCCACCAAGGGGGACTTCAGGGTAGAGCACAAACTACCTGGGTACCCTTCCGACAACCCGGCGAGCCACACAACTGGCATGTCGCTTTTGCTTATGACCAAACCTGAATCAACAAACTCCAAATCCCTGAAATCGCAGGGCAATGGGCCTGGGGAAGCGTCACCATGGCACTAACCAACTTCTGCCAGGCATGCTGTTCATGGGGACATACGACAGCACAATGTGGATGGTGGGAAGTACCTGGCATCCAAGTGCGGGCAAAATGCCCCCAAAACTCTAATGAACTGGAATGGACTGTTGTGGAGGCACTTCACCCCCAAACAGGACAGCCTCTCAAGAGGGAACAAAAGAAGCAACCCTTGAGGGAACTAACCCCAACCCCATCCCTGCCTGAACCCC
Organism: Tulasnella sp. 403; assembly: GCA_019632305.1. Classification (NCBI taxonomy): domain Eukaryota; kingdom Fungi; phylum Basidiomycota; class Agaricomycetes; order Cantharellales; family Tulasnellaceae; genus Tulasnella; species Tulasnella sp. 403. The sequence continues at coordinate 4,814 of WSTW01000641.1, forward strand.
CAACGAAAGGAAAGGGTAAGGGTAAGGGAAGAGCTAGGAAACCCCTTGGACCACCCCAGCCACTATGTCACAAGTAGATACGTACTTGTAGATACCCCCTGTACCTTCTAAAGAGAGCCGTTAAAAGGCAAATACACCCCACTCTGTCCTGAACTGAGTGAAATAATCCTATGGCTAAGGAAAAATAGCCGACAAAAATGCACACTAAGAAAATACAACCATGGACACAACAGAAGAAATTATCGGTAATGGACCCTCCCAGCCCGTTTCTCCTGGGAGCTCGGGATCCCAAGCTAGAGAAATAACCAGCCTTCAGCTAGACCAACTGATTGAACAAGCTAGGGTATGACATGAAGCGCGTCTACGGACTGCCCATGCTACGCCTAGCTCTGGTAACTTAGGTCAAACCCCTCTATCTCAGAGTGGTTTGGCTGAGATTATGAGGGTAAGGCAACCAAACCCTATGATGCCAGATGGAGGTCAGTCTGGACATCATAGCTCAAACGATGATAACAACAATATTGACACCGGGGCCCCACAAAGAAGACACCCCAAAGTCAAAGCTAATTGGATTACACTACAATTAGCCACCCTTAACATTCGGGGCACTGGCCCTGCAAGGGGATCAGATAACAAACTCTTCACAGCCGCAAGGCTGATGAAAAAGAATAAATGGGGGGTTCTAGCCCTCCAAGAAACACACGAAAGCACTAAGGCACTAAATGCCCTCACACAATGCAACCCTAAAATCTGGGGCTTTGCAAACCCCGGAATGACCCTTGCACAAGGAACTATCTTCCTCATACATACAAACTTTGTTCTAGAAAAAGATAAGAACGAGATAATACACAAGGTGATTGAGCCTGGAAGGGCCCATTCAATCACACTGGCATGGAACAAAGAAAAGAAGATCACGATAGTGAACATCTATGCCCCTAACGAAGACAATGAGTCAATAGAGTTCTTCTTGAAGATCTCGAACCTGTCCCCTAAACCCGATATACTCCTTGGGGACTTTAATAAAGTTGAATCTGAGATCGACAGACAACCTAAAAGAGGACCACCCCCTGGCCGCATTGTAGAAGCCCTACAAGAAAATAAGCGGAAGCTTAAAATGACGGATGGATGGCGTGATAAAAACCTCAACCTCTACTCATACATGTGGACTGCACCACATGACAACGCAGATGGAAGTAAATCGAAGGCACACCTCGATAGAATCCTCACAAATGAACACATGACAAAATGTGGGACCCAATGGGATCACTTGAACTCACATGAAATGAGTGACCATGACTTCACAACAATTGCACTATATGACGACACAATGCCATATATAGGACCCGGACTGTGGAAAATGCAGACTGAAGATGTTCAGGATGATGCAACAATGGAAGAAGTAAGACGTATCCTGCTCACATGCCAACGGAGATTGGAAGCAGATGCACACATGGACGAGTGGATCAAAACCAAAGATAAGATACGCCATGTAATCCGTACGAGGCAAAAGAGCTGTGGGAAACAGCTCAATAAAAAAGTAGATGACCTAAAAAGGAAAGTCAAAAACCTCAAAGACCGCAATGGTTGATGTGGATCTATAATATTACAACAAGAGATAGAACAGGCAGAATGAGATCTTTCGAAAGAAGGATGATGACGCCTTGATAAAGCAGCAGAAACATCTGCTGCACGCTACAATCTCAAAGGGGAACTGGTGAATAAATACTGGTTCGCCGTTGGAAAATCTGTACAAGCAAAACAGACAATACATGCGCTCATGGATAATACTGAGCCTCTACGTAATGGGACTGGGACTATGGGACCAATCAAAACCAATATAGATGAGATGCTAGAAATAGCAACTAAATATCATGGGAACTTACAGCAAAAACCCAAGATGACACCCAAAAGGGAAGCTGCCATGCAGTGCATGACTAATCTAATGAAAGACAAAACATTTGATGAGAAAGATAGAAAAATCTTATCAGATAAGATTACACGCAAGGAGATAAACGATGCTATTCGCCAAAGCCAATGCGGAAAGTCACCCAGAAGGGATGGCTTCATCTATGAGTTCTATAAGAAATTATTAGATTGGGAAAAACTCCCACCAGGAGATCCTGTATTAGGACGGAAAGAATACCCCAAAATTACAATCATTTTAGAGAAAGTAATGAACAACCCCCTGAGGGAACACCATGGTGTCCCCCAGGCATACTTGGAAGGACTAATATCCGTTCTATACAAAAAGGGGGATAGACGCGATATCCGCAACTACCGCCCAATTACTCTGCTTAATACAGATTACAAACTCGAAACAAAATGTATTGTGACCCGCCTTGGAAAAGTCACCCACAAAGTACTACACCCTGACCAGGCAGGTTTTGTCTCTGGCAGAGACATCCTTGACCATGTAAAACTAGCCAAGGTTGTCACCGAATACTGCGAAGTAAACAAAGTTAATGGGATACTAGTATCCCTTGACCAAGAGAAAGCATACGACAAAATAGATCACGAATACATGTATAGTGTACTCAAAAAAGTTGGCGCCCCACCTGAACTAACTAAAAGAGTTAAACAACTATACAGCAATGCATATACGGCTGTTATGATTAATAAAACTTTTTCACCAGAATATAAAGTAGAAAGAGGAGTACGACAAGGAGACCCCATGTCATGCCTCCTCTTTAATATCGCGATTGAGCCTTTAGCTGAATCACTACAACAATCCAACCTAAAAGGAATACAAATTCCTGGACAAATAGGAAGAATAATAACAAGATTATTCGCTGACGACACACAAGTATATCTAAGCTGTGTAGACAACTGGAATGACCTAATAAAAATTACGGACGACTGGTGCCTCGCATCAACCGCAAAATTTAATAAAGCTAAAACTGAGATTATCCCCCTGGGAGAACCTCATTTCAGAAAAAGTGTTATCGAAACTAATACTGTTTCTGGAATAATGAGAATAAGAAATGGCATTCCACTTACGCCTGAACAGCAGTTCCCAGAAGGAACTAAAATAGCCCATGATGGTGAAGCTATCCGAATCTTAGGAGGATGGGTAGGCAATCATACAAACATAGATGCGATCTGGAAAAAACTACTAGATGCCATGGACGCCCTAACAGATAAATGGGCAACCAGACAAATAACAAAAAGAGGGAGGGCATTAATCTTAACCTTTATTATACTATCTAAAGCACATTATCTTATGATGGTAAACAACCCATCCCAAGAAACGGTAAATAGAATAATGAAAATGACAAGGCACTTAATGTGGCTTGGAAAAGCAAGAGGAATACTTCACCTTGATGAATTATTCCGAGATAAAGAAGATGGAGGCTTAGGTCTTCAGAACTTTGCAGCAAGACAAGAAGCAGGTAGACTAATGTGGTTACGAAAAATGAGACTACCTGAACATGAACGCCCAACATGGACGTTCTTTGTTGAAAAACTATTCAAACTAACGAGCAATAAACACAGAGAAGACCCACGGGCCTTCTCACTCTTAGACCAAACCTAGAGAGAAGGAAGGTCTGGAAAATCCGGGCTAAGTAAAGAACTATGAGAAATGGTTAAGACTGGATGAAAATATGGTCTAACAGTTGATGCCCCACGCTTCAACATAGGCGCCCAACAAGAAACCCCACTATGGCACTCAAAATATATAAGAGATACCCCCCCATCTCTATATGTTGTAAAAGCCTCTAGACAGCTACAACGACGGCACAACATAAAGACAATTAAAGATCTCCTTAATATGCCTATTGGCACATGTAAAAAACATGACGACTGCTGGACAAACAAGACAGTAGTCCTAAACCGAATTAAACCTAAATTTAATCCAACTTTTAATTTAAACAATGAATCGTTGTACATGGATTATGACAACAACTTTTGGACACTTATGAAAAAATGAAAAGAAAAGGACGAAGCAGTAATGCTGAATCCCAATGTCACGCACAGAGGGCCTCTCTCTACCACAACAAGAATATTCACAATAGGAACGGAAGAAACTCTGTTACCTGCAAAATGACCAGACGATGAAAGCGTCGGAACTCTCCTAACCATGTACACAGACGGTTCAGCTAATGACAATGGAAATGATAATTCAATCTGTGCAGCTGGCGCCTGGTCTTCAGCTGGCACCCCCTTCTGTTTCTCACACCAAATAGGAGGGTACCCACCAACAAATAATAGAGGAGAGATAGCAGCAATCCTGATAACCTTGCAGCTATGCCCCAAAAATCGGCCAATATGAATAGAGACCAACTCCATGTACTGCATAAATATGCTTACAGAAGGATACAAATGAGCTGAAGACACTAATTGGCTTAGAATACTAAATGCCAACATAATCAAAAAAATATTATACATTATACGAACCAGATCCACCGAAGTCTGGCTTCACAAAGTCAAAGCCCACGATGGCACCCATGGGAATGAAATGGCAGATAAAGCTGCCAAACTAGGTCTTGAAAAGGATATAATAGAACTAGACCTAGACATACCTGCACAATGGCAATACAGAGGTGCAAGACTGACGGCTCTAAACTTTAGAGACGTATACAGACTAATTAACAACCAGTCTATTCGCCCCAAAAAAGAAAGACTAATAAATAACATGGAGAATGCACGCCAGCATATTAAAAACAAAACAGGAAAACTATATCCCGTTAAGATGCTATGGAAAAAGCTCCAAGAGGAGCCTATCCGAAAAGAAATCGCAGACTTCCTATGGCTAGCATTACACGGCCGTAACATCTGTGGCACCTTCTTCAAAGGATGGGGAGGCGAATGGGAAGACCGCATGAAATGTGATTGTGGTGAAATTGAAACACTAGAACACATTCTCAAAGGGTGTGATAAGCGCCCTTGGGTAAACAACCTCTGGCACACAGCTGGAGAAATATTTGAAAAATCTAAAGTGTCTGGAGGCAAAAAATGGAACATGCCCTGCTTTAATGACATCCTGAGCATCCCTCTTATTCAGGAGAATACTAAAGATATCCCAGATGAAATGGCCATCATTAAACATAGGGGAACTCTAAAAAAAGTTATTCTAAGTGAATCTGCCTTTGCAATTTGGAAACTACGTAATGCAAACAGAATAAGAGGCGAGTCTATTATTGGTAGATGTGCAGTAGCTACCCTCTATAACACCCTAATTAGGAGAGCTAAAAGAGACACTGGAATCTCAAGTCTAAAAGACTTAGATGCATGGAAAAAGATTAAAGAAATGACTGCTCATCTGGTTATCTGGGAAGGTTTGATCAAACACGACCCACTAACCTCGCACTTACGTTGGATTCAGAACGACGGAGGCTAGCTGAGTAGGCGGTCGGTTGTCGTGTATTGGGAAGGAGGAGGGCTGGACCAAACACTGGTTCTTCTCACGACCTGGCGCAACCAAGTGCTTGAGGACGGCGGTGCACGAGACAGTGGGGTGCATCGCCCAACCCTCCTTAACCTTTCGCCCAAATATATGGGCACACATCCCCTGCGATTTTCATCGATCGCCTAGTCTAGGTACCTGAAAAATGGACCAAGAGAGGGGGAAAGGTTTCAGGCTGGTACCTGAATCCTGGAGGTGGTTTAGTGTAGCTGGTGACCTGTCACGAAGGCCAAAAGCCGGCGGATACTGTCACGGAACCTCACATAACCGGATAAAACCTTAGGATCCCCTCAGTGACATGGACCGAAACACGTGGATAACCACCCCCACGCGCCACGGATCATAGAGCCTAAGGCCGGTACTCGGTCTCGAGTTCCTGTCCTTCACATGCCAAAAAAAAAAAAAAAAAAAAAGATTAAAAGCCAACCATTGCCCCGATCGCTTCCAAAATGGTACAGTATTTTTCCTAATTTTTAGCTCTAAACCCTGTACAAGTCTGGACTTGAAACTCAAAGAAATGATTCTTTAATCGCGATTGTAGCGGAAATGGGTGGGTTTTGAGGTCTAGCAAGCATATTCTCGGATTAAAAGCGCAGTTCTCAGAATTTCGACTCCAAACTTTTACAGGATTTAGAATTAAGAATTAGGAAAAATACTGTACCATTTTGGAAGCGATCGGGGCAATGGTTGGCTTTTAATCGAATTTACAGTGCAGGCGCGTCGCGCGTGCGAAATTGTTTGTTGGTCTACGATTTTGCAAACAGCTGTAAAATCGCGCCCAGCATTCTCGTTGTTGTGCGAGTCCCAACGGAGAGCTTCGCCGGTTACAGGGCGGTACTTCGATTCACACTTGCCATCGGAAGTTGTGAAACCGAGCGAAGGTTCTGCTTCGGGCGATGAGGGGGTATCTTGAACGATCCCAAGCTCGAACCAGGACCAAGGCCCATAC
>WSTW01000643.1:0-11138 GCA_019632305.1 Tulasnella sp. 403
CATCCAGACTGGGCAATTGGTTGGATCTTCTTTGAGATCATCATCTTTGTTGTATTTATAATTGTTGGGCTAATTGTATTTAAGCGAACGCCAGACGAGATGGCCAGGGAAGCCGGTGAGTTTCTTTCTCTTCCTTCGTCTCAAGACTGAGTCCTCCACTTTCCTATGACCCTCGTCCTCTCATAAGGTGTCTTTTTACCCACGTAACAACCCCTGTTGTATTTTGAATATGTAGTCGAAAACTCTTGCGCTACCCGGTGTACTGCTTTCCCCTGGATACTCTCGTACTTGCTATCGCTGTTGTTATCGTTGTCAAATATGCTTATTGGTGCCTAGGACTTAGCTTAAGTACCCCCGATGGACATTGCAGAGCCTCTTCTCGTGCACTCAATATCAGTATGTCAGGACGCTCGTCGGACTGCATTTCGCGGAGACGAGGGCGATATCTCCGTCTTTGATGCCGAGCCGTGACAAGTTGTTTTGAGCAACAGTGAGTAGTACTACACCCAGCCTGTATAACCACCCCCATTCTATGTGGATCGCCAAAGCTTACCTGCTCCTCGATCTGGATGCCTACTACCACCCAAAAAGACTGTTTGTGGTATCTACAACCCAGATCCCACAAAGCTGCTGGTGTGATTCCCTTCCGAGAATTCCTCACGCTTCCAGCCCACCCGGGATAGGGGACAGCGATGACGAGCACAGACGTAAACCGGAGGAGGGCCTGAGGAAGTGGCAGGGACAGGCAGGGACGGTTCTTTGGGCACATGGTTTGGGCACAGGAGGGTAGTTGGTTTGACAAGCCGCAGAGATATCTTAAGGTGAGCCCACTGCCCTTTCCTGACTACCGTTTATGCCAAATCGTCCCGCAAATTGTTCTCAACTGCCATCGGGGAAACATGGTGTCGAAAAAGAGACGCCTCACGTTCGAGACTCCCTGATGCCCGGTTTGAGAGGTTCCTCGACACGCGATAAACTTTATGACGCACATCGCAACGTGCCGTCCGCTTTGGATACTCGATACTCCCATGCTATCTTCGTCCAGCTTCCGCGCGAAAAGCTTCCTCATCGCTGATTGAGATCTAAACCACTGCCACCGCGGCAACTCCCTACTGCGACCTTGCGACCAGCCATCGCCCATCCTCCCTCACATGGAAAAACCCAGCGAAGCTGCATCGGCACTAGCCATAAAAGCAAAGATTCACATACCAAGCTTGAAACCCAGCGAATTCGGAGGTCGCGCTGATTTGCTGCGTGGTACTCACCCTAGTCACGGAGAAGTCGCCTTGAAGTGCCTCCGCCGGCTTACCGCAAAAGAACAAGAAGTATGCGACTATACCATTGATATTCCAAAATCCTCATTCGATCCTTTACAGCTATTTCTCCTCGAGGCTGGAATCTGGCACACATTATCTCATCAGAATATTTTGAGATTTCTGGGCACGTATTCTTTCCGTGGCGAAACATACATGGTATCCCCGTGGCAAGAGCATGGGTGCCTCGCCACTTATATCGGGAAAAATCCTGGGGCAGATCGTCAGAGATTTGTACGTCCAACTCGCAGATTCCGAGTCCCCATTCCAACCTACAGCGCTCATAGCTGCACGAGGTCTCGGTAGCCTTGAAATATTTGCACGATAACAAAATCATCCATGGAGACATCAAGGCCCAGAACATTCTGGTTTCTCGTGATGAGCACGCTCTCCTCTGCGATTTCGGCCTTTCGCGTCCAACAACAGCAGAGACGAATGCCGCCCTCAAAGGAGTCGGGTCAGTTCAATGGCAAAGTCCGGAATTGTTTCGTGAAAAAAGTCACAAGTCGACTATGAGCGATGTCTATGCGTTCGGCATGACAATCTCCCAAGTACGCCGCCTCGCCATGCATTCGAAGCACACCTAACGGACTTGTAGGTATTAAGTGGAAACACTCCCTTCTGCCATTACCAGAATCATGGGGCAATTATCTGGGCTGTACTGTCCGAAAAGAAGAGACCACCACTTGAGCCCAAAATGTCACCGTCTGGGCAACCGTACGATTCCTTGTGGGTACTTGCCGTAAGATGTTGGGATGAGAATCCCGAAAGTCGACCGGGAGTAGACGAGATCGTCCTGTTACTTGACCCTCAGGCGCAAACCACTTCCGTCGAACCACAGCTCCCGTCTGTCGCCGTTCCTTCTACAATCTCCGGCGGCAGGAGTCAAAGCTCTTCCATTCGCTCTACCGACTCCGGTGGAACTAATAACATGCACCGTCTCCTCTCCTCTCTTGGAAGCATGAGTGACTTGAAAGAAACAGTTCGGGATCACTCTAGGTGAGTACCGGATACCTGAAATTTTGCAACCAATCTCAACCGTTGACTTCTTGCAGCACGAATATCACGTCAATGACCGATTGTTCCCCTCCGCTGGTGGAGGAACCTTTACCCGTATCTCATTATGGCTCTCGTTCTTCAACCCCTGTGTCGCTCCTGGAACGTCACCCCACCCCAGCAACAAAGTATCATCGAGTCGACAATGGAGCAGTTATTCGACACACAAGATCTGGCTCATTCAAGCAATTATCCGAGTTCTATGAGAGGGTCAAACGCAAATGTGAGGCCCACAAATCTCTGTTTATCCGTCTCTGTTCCTAATGATTTTATGCCCAGTCTCTGATGATAGGTCCCGCAGTACGTCTATGTCAAATTTGGCTGCTGTTCGACATGCTAACCCACCTGCCCAGTTAAACTGACGAATGGGCTAGTTGTCATGAGCCCGTCTCAGCCGACCGGTGTCTCAGAGGCTTACGACCTCTTCTGCGCCGAAGATACATCCAATCGTCAAAAGATAGCCCTGAAAAGGTTCAGGCTGACCGACTCAAAACACGCAGACCAGCAACGACAGGTAAGCAGCCGACCTAGTTTTCACTAACCTCGTTGCTGAACACCAACGCGCAAGGCGATAGAGACTCTCTGTTCGAAACTTCCGAAACGACCACATCCACATGTGCTGAAAATCATGGGCACAGGTGTGGACGAGAATCGATTGTTATACATCGCATCGCCGTGGGTTGAAGCGATCACCCTTGCCCCTTACCTCTATCAATATCCCAATTGTAATAGACATAATATAGTGAGCGCACTAACAAAGGGTTTCCACATCGTTCTGACGTTTATTTCAGCTCCGTGATGTAGCAGACGGACTACAACATCTGCACGCCAGCCAGATTGTCCATGGGGACGTCCGCCCGCAAAACGTCCTTGTTTGCGGAGATGGTCGAGCCATCATAAAGGACGCTGGTTTTGCCGAATTGGTACCTTCCAGCGCTTCTGGAGGCCCCCAACGGCTTGACGCATTGCGGTTCCAAGGCCCTGAGCTTTACAACGGCGATTCCTGTTCGTTTCAGAGCGATACGTATTCATTTGGATTAACGATATACCAGGTAAGAGCTGTTCTGTTAGGACCCCGGTTCCCGTTTCCAGCGTTTTGTCAGGTTCTGAGCGAGAAGACGCCCTTTGAAAAGTACAAGACGGTTGGATCGTTGCTCGAAGCTGTGGCAACCCGAGGAGAACGCCCAACGAAAGATCTAGAAGCATCTAGCAACCCGGAGCCGTACGCCACGCTGTGGACGGTTGCTGGAATGTGCTGGGACGCGGACCCGAAGAAACGTCCTCCAATGAGCGAGGTATTCGATCGCCTAAAATGAGCACCAAGAAAGCGCAAGAAGACCAAAGTTGCGTCAAGTGATGACCACTACTAAGTTTTCAAACAGGGCTCGCATACGGACTGAAAGTTGATGTCAGAAAAAGGGTTTTCAAGTGATTGGACTGATGAACTCTCAATGTACCCTATGAAAAGTGATTCGTGTATGGTTTCGAATACCAAAGACTGTACCCGATATAGTACTGCCTTTCCAGCATCGGGTGTTTCAGTAAGACCGAGGGGACCGGCGCTTGGGTGGGCCCGTCGACTTCAACTGTGGGAGTTTTGATCTTGGCCCTGCCAGCTGAATCTGCACCCCCTCCTTACGCCTCCCTCGCCGCTTCCTACCTTCTAGCCGGTCTTGCAACATCGATCAGACGAGAGTCCAATAGGTCGTTGTCGCATCGTATTTCACTCCCACGGATTAAACAAGCGAACAAGAAAGCCACACACTTGGGTCCGAAGAAGCTACTTCACCCGTTTTGTGACATAAGAAAAGCGGCAATACACGTCAACGATTTTTCTAAGAAGAGCGGGATCGGCTTTTGGTTGTCGGCACTGAAGGTCTACAACACGCGTGGGCGGCGAGGATGTGAACAAGGTACGGTTCTTTGAATGCTCCCAGACTATCCCAGAGCGGGCGCCTCGCGATAACACGCCCCGTCACTGATTGAGATTCCGACCGCCACCACCACCACAGCGCCTTCCTGCTCACAACGTCTTGGCTAGGCCACTGCTCGTAGCCTCGTCACCATGCAGCACCCCACCGACCCGCCGTCAGACTTGGAGATAGAAGGAGAAATTGATATACCAAGCGCCATTGCCTATGCCTGGGGAGGATGTGGTGATCTGCTGCGCGGAAGTCACCCGACTCTTGGAAACGTCGCCTTGAAGCGCCTTCGCAACTTCACCAAAGGGGAGCGCCACGTATGTAACGGTATTGCTCCTCTGCGGAGCGTTCTGATCGTTTATTCCGCCCAGCTATTTGTCCTAGAGGCTCGAACTTGGCACTCATTGTCCCATCCGAATATCCTGAAATTTCTTGGGACCTACACCTTGGGCGCTGAGTTATACATGGTATCGCCATTTCAGGAGAATGGTTCCCTTACCCATTACCTCCGCGCCCATCCCGATGCAGATCGCCCGAAATTCGTACGTTCGGTTTTCCATCCTCGGGCACTCGTCGTAACTATTCCTCCCAGTTATACGAGGTCGCTGCCGCCTTGGAGTATTTGCACCATATCAATGTCATCCACGACGATATCAAGGCCCAAAATATTCTAGTATCCTTGAATGAGCATGCCTTGCTCTGCGACTTCGGCCTGTCGCGTCCGACAACCGTAGAGACGGATCCCAAGCTCAGAGGAGTGGGCTCCGTCCCGTGGCAGAGTCCAGAATTGCATCGTGGACAACCGAAGTCCACTAAGAGCGACGTCTATGCGTTCGGGATTACGATTTCTGAAGTGCGTTGCTTCGTGTCCTGACAATCTGCCCTATTGACATTTTGAAGGTTTTAAGCGGAAATCTTCCCTTTTACCAATACTTGAACCACGGTGCTATTATTCTCGCTGTGCTCCTCGATAAGGCGCGGCCACCACTTGAACCGGTAACGTCACCATCGGGGCAACCGTACGGGCTGTTATGGGCGCTTGCCATCAAATGCTGGGACGAAGTACCAGAAAACCGACCACAGATGGATGAGATCGTCAGAAACTTAACGCTGCGCGTGCAAACTATTCTGGACGATTCAGACGCCACGCCCGCTCCTTCTGCCAGCATAGGTACCGGGGGGAGCAGCCCTTCTCTCCGTTCCTTCGACTTGGTTGAACATTCGGAAAATGATGATACTGTGCGCCCTTTTCACATATCGGATACCGTGGATGACTTGCAGGAGACTGTTCACCCCGCTCCCGGGTAAGCACCAGACTGTCGAGGTCTGTACTTCGCTCACCAAGGTTTTACAGCGCTACCTTAGTGTTGCGAAACGAGGCTTCACATCCTTTGGTAGATGAGCCGTCACCTGTGCTTCATGATCCCCGGTATAGTCCTGGTCCAGCTGCTATCTTGCCCTTCGAGAAAATCTCCGGCCCCAAGGAAGGCGGTAATCGAACAGACGATGCACAACTTAGTCGTAAAAAATCAAGCTCATCGAGTCCCTTTGCCGGACTATACGACAAGCTTACTCGCAGACGTAAGCGGTTTATACACTCACACACCTGATCAGCTGACTCACCGCGCTCCTTTAGTTTCTCGCGGGGGTTCGCGCAGTACGTATTCATTCCACTCGGGCAGCTTACTTTGCTGAGGTATCCTTATCGAGTCAAACTCACAAATGGACTCGCCGTTGTTATGAATTCCTCCTATCCGATTGATGTATCAGGAGCCTACGATCTCTTCTGTACCGAAGATGCGTCTAGTCAGCAAAAGGTCGCCCTGAAAAGATTCAGGTTGGCTGATACCGGGCACGTAGACCAACAACGAAGGGTGAGTTGGTTCAGCACATCGATCGACATCCCTGTTTACATAATGGTCGACGAATGGCTTATTAGGCAATCCAAACTGTCTGTTGGGGTTGCTTGTCAACCCTATACCAGACACCTCGTATCTTCAGGTTCCCATGTCCCTACTCTCTCACGGTTCGTTGTTACTACACGACAGCCGATCACTTGCGAGGTCAAGAGGGGGGGTCAAGAGGCAAGAGGCACATGTCACCCCTGCTACCCTGTTGGTAAACCCATTTCAGCTCGCCGACTGGCACTAAGAATCTGGTACAGTCATCTATCATCACTTGTCGTATTAGAAAGGTGGGCTTGGGGGAGCGAGCCGGAGCGCGAAATTATGCCTTTGGAATCACTTCAAACTCGTTGGAGTGTCCTAGAGGGACCGAAAAACTACAGTGTGCAAGAAACCCTTTGGTCGCCGGGCGTTGCAGGTATGAATTCGTGTTCTATTCACGTTCGAGCGCCTCATTATCGACGTCAGCCGCGGGAATCTCCGGTGCCTAGATGCCAACGCCGGGACTCGCCACGTCTCCCTCGGCGTTTCTATTTCCATTCACAGTATAGCTACCACCCGTCAAGGCCTTGCCAGACGGGGACTTCATGAAAACCTATGCGCTCCCCGGTTTCTTTGCCGACCTAGAAACAGGTGCGAGGAAAAACTACGAACCTAATGGACCATAGATGTGAAATATACGCAAATACCACACCCTACTTCTCTGGTTCAGATGGGCGGAAAGGAGAGCGTTACAAGCCACGGCTGACATAAGTCGACCGCCCGCTTTGTGATTAGATACTTCATGAGGGAGCTATTGTGCACGTAAAGCGATTTACAAAGGAGTGAGGCAGGCATTGGCACTGAAAGCGCCGGACTTACAGCACGCGTTTGCGGCGAGGACGTGCACAAGGGACGGTTCTTCGGATGCTCCCAGACTATCCCAGAGCGGGCGCCTCACGATAACCCGCTCTGGTACTGATTAGAATCTCAACCACAACCACTTTGGCCCATCTCCACTCGCAACGTCTTGAATAGGTCACTGCCCGTACCCTCATCATGCCACCTTCTACCGCACCGCCTTCGGACCTGGAGATAGACGGCAAAGTAGAGATCACAAGTGATACAGCCTGTGCTTCCGGGGGATTTGGCGTGTTGCTGCGGGGCACTCACACCGTCTATGGAGATGTTGCCTTGAAGCGCCTTCGCAATCTCACCGACGAGGAGCGCCGGGTATGTAACGGCACAACAACTCTGCGAAGCGATCTGATCAATTGTTTCACATAGTTATTTGTCCTCGAGGCTCGAACTTGGCAAGCGTTGTCTCACCCAAACATCTTAAAATTTCTGGGGACCTGCACTTTAAGCGCCGAGTTATACCTGGTGTCTCCATATCAGGAGAATGGTTCACTTCTCCAGTACATCCGTAACAATCCCGATGCAAATCGCCCGAAATTCGTACGTTCACCTGTTCATTCCCGGGCGCCCTTCGTAACCACTGCTCTCAGATATACGAGATCGCCACGGCTTTGGAATATCTACACGACATTAATGTCATACATGGCGATATCAAAGCCCAAAATATCCTAGTCTCTCCCGATCCGCATGCCCTAGTCTGCGATTTTGGCCTCTCGCGTCCGACGACCGTAGAGACAGACCTGGCCCTCAAAGGGGTAGGCTCCGTCCCATGGCAGAGTCCGGAACTGTTTCATGCAAACAGCCACAAGTCTACCAAGAGCGACGTTTACGCATTCGGGATCATGATTTCTGAAGTGAGTTACTTCGTTAGCCTTGACAGTCGGTCCCATTGACGTTTTGCAGGTTTTAAGCGGAAACACTCCTTTTGGTCAATACCCGAACCACGGATCGATCGTCGTGGCTGTATTTATAGCGAAAGAGCGACCGCCACTTGAGCCGATGACTTCACCGTCTGGAGAATCGTACGGGCTTTTGTGGGCACTTGCCACAAAATGTTGGGATGAAGAACCAGAAAACCGACCGGGAATGGATGAGATCGTTAGTCGCCTGGCGCTTCGCGTGCAAACCATCCTAGAGGACCCAGAAGCCACGCCCATTCCATCTACCAGCGTACGTAGCGGAGAAAGCAGCCCTTCTTTCTACTCCCTCGACTTGGATGAGCATCCAGGGAACGATGATACTGTTCGCCCTGTCCACGTATCGGAGGTCGTGGACGACTTGCAGCAAACTGCCCGCCCTGTTCTCAAGTAAGCGTCGGATTTATGGGGACCGTACCTAGCTTATCAATCTCCTGCAGCACTGCTGTAGTATTAGAAGTCGAGTCTCCAAAACCCTTGGTGGAAGAGCCGTTACCTGTGCTTTACGATCTCCCGCATAGTCGTAGTCTGAATACTGTCTCACCCAACGAGAAATTCTCCGGCCCAAAGGGGGGCGGTCACCGGGTAGATGGCGTACAAGTTCTTGGTCACAAAAAATCAGGCTCATTCGGCGGTCGCTTTGCCGAAATATACGACAGGTTTACTCGCAGAAGTACGTGATTTATACCATTATCAAGTTTTTCTGACACTCTGACCCATTACGCTCCTTTAGTCTATCGCGGGGGCTCGCGCAGTACGCGTTCCTTTCACTCGGGCGGCTTGCATTCATGCTGAGGTATCCTCATCCAGTCAAGCTAACAAATGGACTTGAAGTCGTCATGAATTCCTCCTATCCGATTGATGTATCAGGAGCCTATGATCTTTTCTGCGTCGAGGATGTGTCTGGTCAGCAAAAGGTCGCTCTGAAAAGATTCAGATTGGCCGATATGGGGCACGTAGACCAGCAGCGACGAGTAAGTTAGCCGACCACGTTACCACTCAACCGATGCTCGCGTTTAAAGGCCGATAAATCGCTTTTCAGGCGATCCAAGTTGTCTGTTCGAAGCTCCAGACACTCTCGCATGCGCACGTCCTGGCAATCATGGGGACTGGTGTGGACGATCACAAATTGTTGTACATCGCGTCGCCGTGGGTGGGACTAAGCACCCTCACCACATACATCCCCCAATTCCCGGACTGCAATAAACAGCAAGTGGTGAGCGCTGTGTCCCCCCCAGTACTCTTGTGTCACCCACGCTCTTGTTCCAGCTCCAGGATGTAGCGGACGGGCTGCGATACTTGCATGCTTCCCACGTCATCCATGGTGATATACGACCACAGAACATTATTGTATCAACAGATGGCCGGGCTATCATCAATGACTCTGGACTTGCAGAACTGATGCCCTCCACCATCTCTGCGGGCGTCCAACGGCTTGACGCCCTGCGATTCCAAGCCCCTGAGCTCTACAACGGAGCCCATCGTTCATACCGGAGCGACGTTTACTCCTTTGGTTTGACGATCTATCAGGTTAGATGTCTTCGGTTAGCGATCTAACACCTGTTACTCATCGGACCGTAGGTTCTGAGCGGAAGGACCCCATTCGAACAGTATACGACGTTTCTGCCGTTGCTCGAAGCCGTGGCAACTCGAGGCGAACGCCCTGTGACCGTGCCAGCCTTCTCTAGGAAAAGAGAACCATATTCTAGCTTCTGGAAAATCGCAAGGAAGTGCTGGCAGGAAGATCCAGACGAGCGTCCGCCAATGCGGGAAGTCTTTTATGATCTAAAGAGATGGCCGAATTGAGTATGTAGCTGGAGATGTGAGCTAGTGCTACTGCCACCAGGACAGTTTGAGATACCCGAGTACCCTGTAAAATGTATGCACTATGATTCTTCGTTGGATGGTCGATGTTCTTCTTCACGGTTGGGGTTGGTGTGGTGCAGAGCAACGCCGAGGAGACCGAGGCCTATGAAAACCAACCGTGCGACTTTCCTGTGCCTGTGAGTCTGAGCGTCACAACTCCCCCATAGCCAGGTCCTTTCCTCGGTTGGCTTACTCCCAACTTACTCTTGGATTCGGGGCAGCCGCGCCCATACTATACCACTCCATTTGGCCTCTATTCTGAAAACGATAAAGGTACTTCCGGGCGGTCTCACGGGCTCGGGCGTAATTTTGGCCCAATTGATGTTTCGGGCTACTCGTGCACGTTCATTGTCTATTTACATTTCGGATGAAATCGTCCTATCCTGAAGGCGATTAGCTGTCATTGGAAAGGGCAACGCGCACTGCGCCAACTACGTATCCCCCGTTGGGTTGTGTCTATTCAAAAGGAGTGGACAAAATATGCAGGCTACTAGCACATCACAGTACAAAACACAAGAGACACATGCAGTGCGTTTCAACGGACCATTGACTTCGATATGGAGGCCGTCGGTATATAGTAGTCGCTCTTCAGATGACTGCACGTCACTGTATCGGAACATCGGTCACCAGCTCCGAGGCCACAACATCGTCATTCAGTGATAACATCAACTTGGCGAGCATAAAGGAGCGCAGAAAACATGCTCATACGTAAGAGAAGCGGCATTGGCGCTCCCGTCGTCTTGGCCGGGTCGCGGTGAGTCTCCGAGATTCCCAGTCGTCGGGGCCCTTCTGCCGTACGACCTGTGTCTTCAGCCCATGCTTATTCCTTACCCCAAGGCAGGGGTTGGAGCAGCTGCGCCGTTGGACAAATATGGCTGTGTCCGGTCTCGTGTTATATACGACACGGTTCCCTTCTGGTCCGTCGAAGTCAAAGAATCCCGCATCCTCTGGTATGTTTAAAGGATACCTTTGACCCATTGGTTTCATATTTAAATATTTCTTATTTCTATGACACAGAGAAGCCCATGACTGCTCACCTACCACCAGAAATATGGCACAGGGTGTTCACGTTGGCCAGAGACTCTGCCAGCCCAGTTACTCCCGACAACGCGACATTGCGCGCCTTGTGCATGACATGTCATCATTTCCTCGCCATCGCCCGGCCTGTTCTCATGGAGGCGGTCGTACTATTTGGCCACCGTGGGGAGCAAGAAAAATCCTTTAGGTTGTTACAAACGCTCAAAGAGTCGAAAATCAACCGAG
>WSTW01000645.1:0-11129 GCA_019632305.1 Tulasnella sp. 403
CAGAGAAGTTGAAACTCTGAATGTCTCGCAGGGTCCTGAAGAGGGGAGTGAGAGTAGCGATGCGGTCGATGATCCGGATAGCGAAGATGTAGAGACCTCTGACTCTGCTGACGACGAGTCTGAGATGGTCCATCCATCGGGGTATATACCCGTCCTACGAGATGAGAACGAGGACCCTAGAACACGAGTCCTATCCGTGCTTGAGTTGGAGGACCTCTTCCTTCGCTACGCACCCGAGAAGTCCGGTAAGGTACCCCAAAGATATCGACCGCAACTATTACTAACTTTTTTTCATCTAGCCTTTGCTGATTCGAAAGGAAATCTTCCTCCAAAGACTGTCGTGGGCCTTGTCGGCTACCCCAACGTGGGCAAGTCGAGCACGATCAACGCCCTTCTCGGGGAAAAGAAAGTCAGCGTTTCGTCTACTCCAGGCAAGACCAAGCATTTCCAAACGATTCATCTCTCTTCCTCGATAATGCTATGCGACTGCCCGGGTCTGGTCTTTCCTCAATTTGCGACCACCAAAGCAGAGCTCATTTGCGATGGCGTGCTACCGATCGACCAAATGCGGGAGTACAGTGCACCTTGTGCATTGGTTGTGCAGAGGGTTCCACCGGAAATATTGGAGGCGACGTATGGGCTATCTATACGCAGACGGACAGTGGATGACGGGGGTAACGGCCATCAGATTACGGAGAGCGACTTCCTCAGCGCGTATGCAAGTTCGTTACTCCGATTTGTTATCCTGCGGTACTTGGGCTGACATATGGTCATTTAGTCGCAAGAGGATTTGCCCGATCTGGCGTGGGCAACCCAGATGAGGCTCGTGCTGCTCGCTATGTATTGAAGGACTATGTGAACGGCAAACTTCTATATTGCCATCCTCCGCCCAGCGTACCATCAGAATCGTTCAACTCGCAATCTCATTCTCGAATCCTGCAAAGGTTGATCGACTCTGGAAAAAAGAGGGCGCCTACCACTCGGGTGGGCAGAAACGCAGACACCTACATCGCCCCGAGTACGAGCTCTCCCGCCCCCGGGACAAGCCAATCTTCCATAGCACAGAGCGCCGAGGCTCGGGCCTTGGATGAGCGGTTCTTTGATAACCGAACGATGTCGAGTCGTCCCTTCGTCCAAGGGACCTCCCGCAGTGGCCTATCAATCTCGCGGAACCGAATGTATCCGCATCAGAACTATGTGGCTAACGATGGGACCATGCTCAGCGGACGAGAAGCGCATGTCGCCACCATATTGCAGGCCGCAGGACAAGACGCTGCAAGAAACAAGAAACACCACAAGCCAAGGCGTGTAAAGCTACGAAAGCTGCAAGCGACGACGGGCTACGATTAGTTACAAAAAGTCATGACTTGTATTACTTGTGAGACATGTATCGGTTCCGACGAAGTTCACCCGGGATGGTGCCGTGTTTTTAGAGTCATTAGCTGGTGTACTTTCAAAGCATATCGCCCTCGCTTGGAATACTCGTTTCTTGTGCGCGCGACGGGGGTTCCTTCCGCTGTCGTTCAAAACATCACGTGGAGAAATTTAGTGTGAAACGGCAATAACGAAAGAGGAAAGGTGAAGAGTGAGGAGCCTCAGGGACAAACAAGAACCAGCCCTACAGTTGCGCCCCATCCCCTTCTTTTTCTCCCTCCTCCTCTTGGGCCTCTCCTTCTTGTAGCTCACGTCTGAGACGACATGAGCAAGTACTCGGAATCTCAGTTGATCCAGCTAGCGCGGGACCAGCTCAAATGGAACAAGGTGAGCTTATTTCACCCTGCTGGAACAACTCTTGCATTTCTGACTGAGCCGGGCGTTTTGTATTTTGGTCGTGAAAGACGCGTATGCCCCCTTCCTCATATCTTCATCACCTTGTATCCCACCTGGACGTGTTCCCGAACGACTACAACGTGAGTTGGCCTCATTTCACCCGCTCGAGGCGCGTGTCACGAGCACGCGTAGCCCTTTGTCCCTGAACCCGCCTAACGCTTATTTCCTATCTCCCAGTTTTTCGTTTCTTTGCAACCCGGACATGCTTGTGAGTCTATCTTACTTATTCGTTGCAGTGTCCGAGTTTCGTTTAATCCCTCGATTTGCCGTAGTCGGTCAAGTGATGTGTAACGAACAAGGTACTCTCTCGCACTCTTGGTTGGGTTCTTCGCCTGACTTTTTGACTTCCAGGTTGCAATGCACTCGTTATCAACTTGACCCCTGACCCGATGGCGGTGAATGGGGGCCGAGACGTTGGATTTGGTACCCTCCGGGCGTATCAGGTGCGTTACGTTTACCCCACCTCGCCTTTCCCTCGCGTTTGTGGTCTACGCGCCGTTTCTCAACCCTCCCCGAAATAGGGACACGTCGAAAGCCATCCTACACATGCCAATGCCCGCGCACGTCGCGTACAAGTCCAGGTTTGTTAACAAACAAATTTTCGACTTCTACTTTCGACTTATTGGTGGCAGTTACAAGTTTCTGCTAAACACGTTTCCAAACCACACGCTCCATCCTCTCAGACCGCACAACGATCTCTCGCCGTCAAGAAAGAAATGCAAGATCCCCAGTCGCCCTTGCGCTCCTCGTCTCCTCCAATGTTAGCACAGAAAAGGCGAAGTATCGCAGACGGGGATGCCAGGGAGATACCCAAGAAGCCGAAACTGGAACCGATGCCACCACAGCGAGCCGTTCTCTCACAACGGACCAACTTCACTTTGAGCGACGTCAAGCAGGAGTTCCCGAAGCCGGAATACCTCAAACCCGACCCTTATACGCCAGCCCTCCTCTCTACGCAGAGGTCTATTGAAGCCCAGCCCGCGGACATACTGCTGGAATACGACGCTAGAAAACGCGAGATTCTGGCAAACATTGAACGGCTAACCGGTGCGATATACAGGGGTCGGCCTCCCGACAACATCAGGGAAGAATTAACGATGCGTTATTCGGAGCTGGAAGAAGTAGAGGCAAGCATCCGCAACATTAATGACTCCCAAACACAGGCGATGGTTCAACATGTGGTTGCTGGCGGTGGAAGCGCCCAGAATCTAGGGGCTTATCTTCACTCAAATGCTGTTCCTGGGCCAAGTGGGACCTCTATACCGACGTATATACCCATCCCACACAGAGACTATCCGAATATACCTCCGGAGGTGCAAGGTGTTGCTTTAGACCCCACCGTTCCGATGGAGGTCCCCGACGCACACGGGCAAGGGTACCTCGACGCCCGCCGACCTTATCATGCTGCGGAAGAGTAAGTGCAGTACTTGATCCGCATGAACACCTGTTTATATCTTTATCCTAGCTTGAATGCGTTCATCCGTGGAGCGGGAAATTGGCAATCCTTTGAGGAGAATGTCACAGTCAACGGCGCCCTCAAGGAGCTTCAACTTCCCGACCTCAATGCCTTGTTCCCGGGCACCCGCATTTCCCTGATGCCTCATCAAGTATTGGGGGTGGCGTGGATGGTCCGGCAGGAAGCTGGGAGGTACGCATGATTCGTTGTCCCGGGCGCTCACCACTCAGTCGGCCCCTGCTTCAGATTCAAAGGAGGCATTCTTGCAGACGAAATGTGAGTGTCGGAAACAATTCCATGGCTGCTGTGTTGAAGCCGCTCGCCTCGTTTCCAGGGGACTCGGAAAGACGTGAGTGAATTGCCATAGCCATTTCTCCTGTCTCCTCACTCGTCTTTACTAGAGTACAGACGGCGGCGCTCATAGTAAAAAACAGATCGAACGATCCCGCCCACAGATCCGTTCTCATCGTTGCTCCAGTAAGTGCTTTCGGCAGCCCCTGCGTCCCGTTTCCTCAGGCCACACCCTCCAGCTGGCACTCCTGCGCCAATGGGAAGATGAAATCCTGTCGAAAACTACGCTTGACTTGAGGGTTCTCATATATCACGGTTCTTCAAAACCGAAAGGCCCTCGAGCGTTGGAGGAGTTGCAAACATACGATGTAGTTCTGACAACGTTTCAAACACTCGCTATTGAATGGCCTGAAACTGAAGACTTCGCGGAGAGGCGAAAGAAGAGAAAGGCCAAAACCAGAGACGATTTCATCGTTCACGACTCGGGTTCGGATTCCGAAGGTGGTCCCAGGAGACAGAAAAAGGCTCCTAACCAAGGACTTTTGTTCAAGGCAAGTAAAAGATACTTTCACTACTCCTGATGTGTCGCTTTATTGATTACCTACCGCAGATGCGTTGGCATCGAGTCGTGTTGGGTAAGTTCCTTTACCGTTGCCTAGGACAATCTTATCATCGAGCCTCCCTCAATTTAGACGAAGCACAAAATATTCGGAACCGCAGGACCAGTGAGTATGAGTTCTTTGTGGATCTGATATACTCATCAATCTCGATTTCCTTCACAAGGGGTGTCTCACGCCGTCGCCGATCTGAGCGCTAACTTTCGATGGTGTTTGACCGGAACGCCCCTCACGAATGGCACTGCCGACGCGTACGGCCTATTCCGTTTTCTTCGTGTTCGACCTTGGTACGAATGGACGGAGTTTAATCGGCATGTCGTGCTCCTGGAGAAGAGGCAACGTATGTAGACACCATCTTACCCGTGCAAGGGCTCTATTTCTGATCGTTGGCCGCAGCTGATCTCGCTACGAGACGTTTGCAAGCTATATTCCGGTCCTGCTTGCTTCGGCGAAAGAAAGATTCTGAACTAGACGGGCGTAGACTCATTGAGCTTCCAAAGAAAACAGTCAATGATACCTTCCTTATGTTCAGCAAGGAGGAGCGTGACATCTACAATTTTGTACAGACGCGGTCGAGGGTGAGCGAAGCGTTTCGGACTGCTTTTATGGCGGCTGACATCGTCTTTGTACCAGGCGGTGTTTAACAAATTCCTTCGACAAGGGACCGTGTTGAAGAATTATGCTCAAGTGTTGGTCATGCTGCTTCGTCTTCGGCAATGTGCTGTCCATCCCTCGTTGATAGGTCCGCTAGTTCCTCGAGTTGAAGGTGATGATTTTGACCCAAGGGTTTTCTGATAGCGGAATTCGAAGATGCCTTCTTACGTGATGGCGAAATCAGAGAGTGTGGAGTAGATGACAGCGACAGGGCTAACGAGTTGAGGCGCGCTGTCGAGATAATGAGGGAGGCGTGGGTCCGCGAAGTCAGGGAATCTCTCAAGAACGATGCTCTCGAGCGATTGGCGGCAGAGAAGAAGGTGAATCGCTCCGATTTTTCATCCTCCCACACTCTCTTATTCGTGTATGCTTCAGTCCGTGGACGCCTCCATAGTCGAGGAGTGTCCGATTTGCATTGAAGTCCTTCAGAACCCCCTTATCACGCCTTGCAAGGTTCGACTTTCCTTCATCAGATTTTGTTTGATGCCTCACCAATGTTCTTTAGCACGTCTTTTGTTCTGGATGCATAGAGGAAGTATTCAGCCAACCTGTCGATGATGAGAATGCACAGAATCCCGACGAACGTCCATGTTAGTCCATTTCAGTCCTATCGGCAACCCGATTTGACGTCCCCCACTAGGCCCTACCTGCCGCACGCGTATTCATCGTGACCACCTTTTCCTCAGAGCTGCCTTTGAGCCCACCGACATTGAGCTTGGTCTTGTTGAACCTCCCGTCACGTTCGCTCCCCAAGCTCTTAAGGGCAAGCGGAAAGCCAAGGTGTCCAAGGATACCGACGACGAGTTCGACGGCGGACCTGACTCACCCGATGAAGACGAGGATTATTCGAACAGTCGCAGCCGCCGTCGATCGGGTCGCCAGCTCAAACGAAAGGCATATGGTGTCGACTCTGACGATGAGTTAGACGACTTTATCGTGCAAGGTCCGTTAACCCTCTCAGCGTAAGCTCTTCTCGCTCATCGTTCTGTTTGTCAGACGGAGAAAGCGAAACGGAAAAGGACAGAAAGCGAGACGTCAAGCGTAGAGCGAAGAATCCCAAGAAGGGCAAGGGCAAGATGCGTATCGACAGTGACGATGATTACGAATGTTCCGAAGCTGAGGAAGACGAAGTTGAGGAGATTGTTGACAACTCGATCGACATCGCCAAGTACGACTATTTGGCCAGCTTGGGTATCAGCGATGGCACTCGTCCTCCTCCAATGGTAGGGAGATCCGTCGTCACAGCACACATCGGTGAGGATGGCTGACTCTTCCCGTCATAGATGGCCAAGTTCGTCCCTTCGACCAAGATGCTCGTGAGTTGTCCTCCCCTGGTTTTGTAGCCTGTGTTCACCAGAGCGGCCATTAGCAAATGATGGCGATCCTCGAGGATATCCGGGAGAATCATCCCGACGACAAGGTATGATGCATCGGGTCTTGCGCTGAGGAAATACCGAACGCTTCTTACAGGTCATCATTGTTTCACAATGGACGTCGGCGCTTGACTTGTGCGCTGGCTACCTCGCGGAGAAGAAATTCGTGAGTGTCTCGCCGTCCAATCGGGAAAATTGGCTGACTGGGGGTCGCAGACCTTTGTTCGCTACCAGGGGTCGATGAATCCGCAAGAACGTGAACATGCTGTTCGAGGTTTGATGTACGAAGATGAAGTTCGTGTTATGTTACTCTCTTTGAAGGTATGCCCGTTGTCTCCTCGGTCTAGGACTACTGACAATTCTTATCCACTTACGTAGGCTGGTGGCGTTGGATTGGTGAGTGGCCATATCCCTATTCGATCCTATGTGGAAACTGATGCGATTTGCTTAGAATCTCACCGGGGCGAATCGAGTGATATCTTTGGATTTCGCTTGGTCCGAAGCTGTTGAAGCGCAAGCATTTGATCGCACCCATCGCCTCGGACAGAAGAAAGAAGTTGTTATTGAACGCCTTGCTATCGATAACACCGTTGAAGGTCGTGTCATCGGGTTGCAGCAAAAGAAAAAGTCGTTGGCCGATGGTTCTCTCGGGGAGGGTGGTGCGAAGATGGGTCGCATGACCGTCCGAGAACTTGCTGGACGTAAGTTCTTGTCGGCTGTAAACCCTAGGATGTCGCTGACCGTCACACACTTACTAGTGTTTGGACTGAACATTCACGGAGAAGTCATTGACAACTGATCCTTCTTTCATGCCCTTTATGGTAGCTAATTCCTTTAATATTTTGCTGACCGCTCGACATGTTTATGGCATATCGGTGTTCGTTCGTATTGGTGTTGACTCTGTTGGTTCGGGGATGTATGTCTTTAGACCCATTAGCGTACGGTTACTAGTAGGACATTTTAGGACTGTAATATGTTCTTGGTACTTGTTTTAACTTGTTGCATGGATGTCGAGAGTGCATGGGGCAGGTGGAAGTCGGCTTCGAATCGAATAACTCAAGTTGGAGATGGGGTAAGGCGTGTGAAAGGGCACTTGACTTCAGGGTTCCGAAACCCCCTCTCCAACCACCACCCATTCGTACGCGTACTACAGGCCGAAAGGATTTCGGCCCATCTTGGCTACTAAACACATATTGAGAACTATCTCGTTCACGCTGTCAGTCTACAGTCCGTTCTCTTGCTTCTTGTTCATTGAACTGAGTGAAATTCGTAATCAGACCGACAGCTTTGTTTTTCGAGCTGCAGACGACTGCCTTGGATCACATTGGAGGATGATGGAACCTAGAAGTCAGGTCATCAAGCAAAATATTGATCGCACCCTCAGTACAATTCTAGGGGTAGACATCGCTACTAACAACCCGTAAGTAATTTCGTGTTTTTTGGCCATATACCAACTGAACGATCTGGTGCTACGTACAGAAACGACATTTCATTGACGAAACTTGGCTGTGATGCCGTGTTATCTGTGCTCGAGGACATCGGCCACATGATTTGCGAACAACGGGCCCTCTACCTCCGCCGACGCAACGCTTTTCTTCCCGTGTTCAAACTCCCAATGGAGATTTTGCAAAGGATTGCATTCCATCTTCTTTATCAAGACCGATTGTTGGATTATTTCCCTACTTTGGGCATCCTACGAAGCATTTCATCACGTTGGAAGGACGCGATTGACGGCGGGTCGCTCTTCTGGCGCACTCTGGGCGCAGATACTCCCTCGGGGTGGATCTCCCTAGCTCTGAAGAACTCTGGGAGCGCCTTGCTGGACGTTAGCTGGTGCACATCGCGCCGCTCCCCTGCCCTCACTCAACTTCTGTGCCATTCACCGCGTTGGCAGTCCTTGTCTATCGTAGTGAGCGGTAACCAATTGGTCTCGGTGAAAGCAGCGAATGATATGCTGCAGACATCATCGCTGATGTTAGAGAAGGTGACTATCCAAGGAGGGCGACCTTCAACCTCTTTCGACCAAACCTGTTTCCCTCCTCACTTTGCCCCGAACCTTCGACACCTAGCAATTTACCGTACCTCACTACCCTGGTCCTCTCTGGCGAGCCGGCAAAGCTTGACGAGCTTATCACTCGTCCGCATCCACCGGTCCCCTCCAACCGTAGAGCAACTTCTAGCAATCCTCAAGGCTTCGCCTTTCCTCGAGGAACTGGAGATCGATGATGTACGCATTCCGCGTCAAACGGACACTTCAAGTGCCCTTCAGACCCTCATCCAACCACCGCGGCTCTCCTCATTCGCCCTCCGCTTCATATCCCCCCATGCGATTCACCAGCTTTTAGACGCAATTAGAGCTCCTCCGACTTGTTTTCACACCGTTGAGGTTGACCACACTGCCGGAAGTTCGATCGAAGGGGTGCTTCAGCGTTTCAGCAAACGCCTGAACGTCCTTGAGTTCTGCGACGAATCTCTTCCACCGCTACTCGACATTGAGATATTCTCTCCCAGATTTCGTATTCGATACGCACACGCCGTGCAGCTGATGCTCCATAACTCAGTATTGGACGTCGTGGAAAAGCTTGTCATTTGTGACCGTTTCATGGAGGCGATACCCGCGGCACAGTTGAAGTTGCCCACTGCCGTTCGTCTCTCATCATCCATCGGTCTTGGTTTCTCCAACCTGGTTAATGCGATCGGACGATACTTTACACGGGTTACACATCTCATCGTCCCATCCACCGGAGTGGCGGCGACGTGGACTCGTCTTCTCTCTTCTGCCGTCGCGACGGAGTGGGGATCCAAGTGGCACTTTCCCGAGTTAACACACATTACTTGGTCAAACCCGGATCTGCATCCTCTTCTGCGTATACTCAAAGCGCGTTGCCCGCGCAAGGCACCAGACGATTCCCAGAGGGATGGGGATCATGCCGTCATCTCGTCCGTTGTGGTCCACACGTCAAAACCGGAGGACTGGTGGGCGTCTTTCCACGAGTTGGTCCCGAACCTAACGATATATGATTGGGATGGTTGCTTGTGGGAACCTGAAGTCGATGGTTACAATGGCTTAGGTGGCTAGTGCTAATACCCGCTTCGTTCATGCAACATACTGTACCGTTATATGACGTATATATCACCAATCTAGGCCCTTCTCTGTATATGATAGTAGAGCATTGATGGAGCGTGTTCCTGTTAGGATTCGGAGTTCGGCTGATCGCTGTACGGACTTACGCGGAGACTGCTTACGCGTAAGTCCCTTGATCGTGATCTCCCCTGTTCTGGTGTATATACCTCCCTTCCTGTTTCCTGTTCCGATCCTCCCCCAATTCATATAAGTCACAATCGTCACTCGTGTGCTCTCTACCGAGTGTTCCCGACCTCCCCTCGTGAACGGCTTCTCACACCATCCGATATCTACGCTTCCTGGGATGCAGAAGGTGCCTCTCGCTTTTAATCCTAGCGCTTGATCTCGCGTGCACGAACTGCGTATGTCGGTTACGGTTCACTACAAGTCGGTAGTCGAGTCTTATGTACGGCCACCGAGGTGGTTCCGCCAGTTGTCGACCCCGGTATTTTGCATTGGGGGAGAAGTTCATGGGCGAAACATATAGTATCTTTACATGAGCAGGTCATGGCTGCAAGACAACTACTCAGCAGATGGTGTTGATTGAAAGGGGCACAACTTCAAGAGAGTGGTTCAAACATGAGGTACTACAAAGGTCAAGGAACATCGTTGGCTGTATGATAAACCAAGCTGCGACGACTTACAACTCGCCTATACGCCGGGTATCCCCCTTTATGTTTATCATAATACCCCTGATAGCAGGCTACAGCTTCTACATCAACAATCTGAGCCATATTGACTGCCATTTCCAACTGGTATTCGCCTATGACGGCTTTGTGAATGGGTGATAATAATATTATTCCAAGTAGGGTACTTACCTCTGGTAGGATGCGTCCATACGGGAATAATTTCTTCCGATTCGGAAAGCTTCCAGACGTCTACTTGGGATGGGCCCTCAGCTTTACCGAAAGACGATCGCACCGTTGAATTAGACCCAGCGCTCACGACCGCCATACGGCCCCAGCTAACCTCCAATCAGCGCACAACCAGCCTACGGAAAGTGTCCACGTCGTTGAACTCACTGCCACGAGCCTGTCGTGATATCCGGATCCCGTTGTTTCCATGTTATCCCGAGGTAAGTTGTTCCGCTGTTAGAGGGATCCTATAACATCGTCTGAGCCAGAATCCCCTAGTTCCAAATGCTATAAGCATACCCAGATTTCAATTCTCTTCGTTGAACGGTCGACCGTCACCACCAGGGCTTCGTTCGCATCGCATGTCCCTCCAAAACAGCTAGAATAGTCAATCGGGGTGCGCCTGATGTACATCGTGAGGCCTGGTTCTGATGATGAGATCCTAATCCTTCCTGTATTCGGCGGCAGGACGGACACAGACGACCTTAGAAGAGCAGCTCAGTTATAACCCTTGCCCCTAGACCATCCCAATAACAGCACGTACTCTGAACTCTCGTGCTCAAAGTCAGATCCATACTTCCCCAACATCCGCTCTTCCACCCACCACCAGTTTAGCCTCGACTGTGGGTCCAATCCGTGCCACCAATGCAGCGCCTCACCGCTCAAATGAGACATCCCAAGATATGCCATCCATTTCGCGTCTTCGGTTCGTCCGCTCAGGAAGGAGGCTCTATGAATGTGTTGGATAAAGTCTTCGCACTTGACACGACTGCCTTTACCGCGGAAGACGGGGAACTTGTCGAAAGCTTTTGCAGGTCGAAGCATAAGGCGGTATTAAGATGGGGGCGATGGGTTGGCGCTTACAAGCCATGGGCTACTTTTCGATTTGACAAACTGGCGAAGGTGTCTGCTGGCGTGACCCGCCAAATT
>WSTW01000647.1:0-11122 GCA_019632305.1 Tulasnella sp. 403
CGTAACTGAGTGTGGGTAGAGCGCCTTCAGCACCGGGCTGTGAGAGACTGGGCAGGTCATAGGTGTGTACTGTGGGCGGCGAGGTAGAGAATCGAACACGGGGACCTGAGGCGTGAGAGCATAGATGCTGCGTTGTGTTAGACTGCGAGGACAAGGGATCAAGTCGTGGAGGAGCTGTGGGAGAGTCGACTAGGGCGTCTAGGAGGGCGCTGGGCGCTTTGGGGGATGCAGTAGATGGGCGCAAAGGGTTGAGAGAGTGGTAGAATGTGTCTGTGAGTGTGGCGTCGGCCTTGGCTTTGCCTTTGCCTTTATCCTTTGAGTGTAGTCGTGACAACATGTGTATTGGTATGGTAAACAGCACATAACATTTCCTCTACCCAAGTCAAGTCACGAAACTGCTCAGAAAGCACCCCCTGATATAGGTTGTCCCTCAAGGAGTATCAGGGTATCTTTTCTGAAAATAACATGGAATAACAAGATTCACACATAGCAACTGTGCATCCAGTTTTGCTCTCGGTTATGCCATCCTTCACCAGCATAAGTCCATCAATGGCAGAGTTTACAAATATAAAATTGGTCCCAATTTGTTGAATAGTAGCATCATCGACCAAGCATAATGGCTCCAATAAAGGACACTTGGCACCCATGGGTATGAAAACGTTGGACACGGCATCGCCTCTGTGTCAATGGGCACAACTCACACATATAGGTGGCAATTGCCAGTGCATAGCCTTGATGTACTCCTTGCAACATGATAATGCTACACACTCAGGTACCTTCTGGGGCCAATCATAACCATCAGCATAAATAACCACACAATCTTCATCCCCATTGGAACTCAGCAATGCATTCATCATGCTATCACCAAATAACAACCTCATTTGGTATTCTATTCATGCACCACAGGTAACCTCCATTGGTGGAGACTCTTGTGAACTACTGAGGACAGAGAACACATGATTTAGAGGCATGTTGTCATTCAGCAATACATGCAATCATGATATGACTGCAGACAGAACACCACTGACAGGATGTCACGGAACAGCTAAGTGTCTCTGGTGACACCTGCTTGGCGATGGCGAGTGAGCTCTTGGTCAAGCTCAGAGGCAAAGTCACAGAGGAGGTTACAGGTGGCCTCAACAGTGTGAGTGTGGAGTTGGGGGAGGATGTTGATGAGGAATAAGAGGAACTGGGCAGCTTGGACAAAGATAGCCGCATGGAGCTCACATGGATCCAGTGTGAGGGCACAAAGATGTATAGAGTACTAGTGTGGTAGAGACAAGATGGAGTCCAAGTTGGGTGACGGTGGGCAAGGTACAATGTAAGGGGCACAGAGGGGAATCAAGGGAAGTAACAGGAAGGGAGGACAATGAACAGTGGAGGAACTAGCTGGGGAAGACGACAAGTTGCTAGATGAGGAACGTAGCTATGGTACAGGTCTGTTACTTATACTACGTAGTGGAGTGGATGACATAGAGGTATGATGCGTTGCAGTGGGGAGTGGGGTTGGAGTCGAGTGGGGTTGGGGGCACTCCCTTGGAGTACAGAGGGCAGCGGAGTCTGCTCCTGGGGTGCAGAGTGCCTTGACATAACTCTTCGTCATTGGAGCACCTATGGCACCGGGTGAAGCAAGGTGACGTGAGGGGTTTAATGAGTTGGGCATAGATGTAGAATGGCAAATACAGGGACTCGAATTGTGGGACAGTGACTGTGGCGTCACGCTTGACATGCAGGACGAGCTGTTGAGTTGCAAGGGAATCGTGGGAGAGTCTACTTGGGTGCCTACAAGGGTAGTGCCAAGAGCTGTGCTTGCCTTAGCTTTGCCTTTCAAGTGAAGTCATGACACAGGATCAGGTCTGACGTCAGACAGGTGTAGTAACTCATGTGGCCTTAGCCATTTCAAATGCTGTAGCAGCAAGCAATACGATGCCCCCAACAAGCCAGCCAGATTAGACAAATCTGGTGACAAAGGAAACAATGAAACAAAAGGCCAAAGCTTGGTGTCACGGAACAGCTAAGCGTCTCCGGCAACACCTGCTTGGCGGCGGCGAACTAGTTCTTGGTCAAGCTCGGCGGCGAAGCCACGGAGGAGGTCACGGGTGGCCTCGATAGTACGGGTGTGAAGTTGGGGGAGAAGGTCGTGGAGGAACAGGAGGAACTGAGCGGCTTGGACGAACACGGCAGCGTGGAGGGCGCGATGATCCAGTGTGACAGTGACGATGTGTATAGAGTACTAGCGTTATAGAGACAAGATGGAGTTCGAGTAGGGTGATGGTAGTTGAGGTACAATGTAAGAGGCAAAAGGGGGAATCGAGGGAAGTAGCAGGAGGGGATGATGGTGAACAGTGAGGGAACTAGCGACAAGGGGACGACAAGTTGCTAGATGGGGAACGTAGCTACAGTACGGGACTGTTACTTATACTACTTAGTGGAGTAGATGACATAGCGGTCTGACGCATTGCAGTGGAGAGCGGGGTTGGAGCCGAATGGGGTTGGAGCGCTCCCTTTGGAGTGCGGAGGGCAGCGGAGCCTGCTCCTGGGGTGCAGAGTGCCTCGACGTAACTCTTTGTCATTGGAGCGCCTATGACGCCGGGCAGAGCGAGGTGACGTGAGGGGTGCAGGGACTTGGGCCGGAATGTAGAACGGCGAACACGGGGACTTGAGTCGTGGGATACTGGTTGTGGCGTTGTACTCGACACAAAGGATTGGGCTGTAAGTTGCGAAGGAATCATGGGAACGTCTATTCGGGCACTTGCGAGGGTAGCGCCGAGGACTGCGTCTGCCTTAGCTTTGCCTTTTGAGCGAGGTTGTGACATTTGCCCCCTCCTAGGTGCGTCCTTGGCCCTCGTAACCGTAGGGCGTAGAGGACGCAAAGGATGTGGCTTGTCTGGGTAGGCTTCGTGGAATGCTTGAGCAGCTTCTTCTGCATGACAGTCTTCAAGGTTGACCCATTGCCTTTCAGTTGCGTCGTAGCCTTTCCAGTGTACGAAGTACTGGAAACGCCCTCTTTGCCATCGAGAGTCGAGTATTTCTTTGACAACATATTCTTCTTCTCCTTCGTCGGTGACTTCCGGGGCTGGTGGAGGAGTGCGAGCCCGTCCAGGGATTGTGTCTTCTATTACAGGGGAAAGACGGGAGGTATGGAAGACATTGTGTAGTCCTTTCATCGATGCAGGGAGTTTGAGTCGGTAGGCGTGAGGCTCAAAGCGTTCGAGGACTTCAAAAGGACCAAAGCATTTGAAGTCGAGTTTCTGCGAAGGTCGAGTAGTGCGGATGTGTTCGTTGGACAACCAGACTTTGTCTCCTGGTTCGTAGATAGGGGCTCCCTGTACATGGCGGTCGAAGAATTTCTTGTGACTTTCCTGGGCCAAGGTCATCGCTGATCATATCTCTTCTTGCACCTGCTTGAGGTGCGCGACCCGTTCTTCCGCTGCTGGGACTTCGGATGGTTGGAGTACTCGTGGCGAGAGTTGCAGGTTTACCCCTCGATTGGCATAGAACGGGGAGTGGTGTATCGAGGAGTGCAAGGAGTTGTTGTAGGCAAACTTGCACGAGGGTAACCACTTGTCCCAGTCGTCTTGATGATAGGTAACGTAGTTGCAGAGGTAGGCCTCGACGTACTGATTGGTACGTTCCGTCTGCCCATCCGTTTGTGGGTGGTAGGCCGAAGAGAAGTGAGGCTTGATGCCCAGCAGTTTGTAGAGTCATCGCATAAACTTGGAGTTAAACTGAGTGCCCCGATCCGAGACCGTGTCGGTGGGCGTGCCGTGAAGTTTCCATACGTTCTCATAGAATAGCTGTGCCGTGTCTTTGGTGGATAGTTCCTTGACAGTGGGGATGAAGTGAGCCTCCTTTCCGAGGCGGTCGACGATGATGAGGATGGCGTCGTGGCCCTTGGCTGTACGAGGGAGTCCGGTGATGAAATCATAGGAGATGTGAGTCCATTGCTGTGCCGGTACTGGTAGAGGAGCAAGGGGTCCATAGGGAGCGTGGGTGCGGTTCTTGGCTCGGGCGCAGAGGTCACAAGCGTCTACATAGCGACTGATGTATTTGGTCATCATGGGCCAGTAGTAGTCGCAAGTTACGAGTTCTCGGGTTTTTTCTCGTCCTGGGTGTCCTGCCAGGTGGGAGTCATGGTGTGCTTGCAGAATGGCCTCCTTGGCTATTTCATCGTTTGGAACAAAGATTTTCTCATCTCGGAGTATGAGTCCATCCACCAACCGATAGGCTGCAAATTCTTTCCGTAGCTCGGCAGGTGCGTTTTCAGGGTTGTTGCGCAGGAAGGCCAGCACTGGGGTGAGGGTCTTGTCTTGGTCGATTACAGAGCGGATGCGAGTGGCAATGGTCTGGTTGTCAAGGATCTCAGGGTTTGTCGCAGCGAGGGAGACAAAGAGGGAAGAGTCAAGGACCTGCTGGGGTTCATCGGTTGACATGGGGGTATGGTGGTCTGTTCGTCTTGAGAGGGGGTTGGCCTTACATTTGACTCCCAGGCGGTAAAGGATTTGGAAGTCGAACCCGGATAGGAATTGGCTCCATCGTGCCAGTCGGGAGGTGAGCTTGGTTGATGTCTGGAAATACTCGAGGTTGCGATGGTCGGTGATGACCGTGGTTTTGCCGTTGGCTCCCTCGAGGTAATGGCGCCATTCCTTGAATGCGCCGATGATGGCTAGAAGTTCTTTGTCGTGAATGGGGTAGTTTTGCTCGGCAGAGTTCAAGGATTTTGACGAAAAGGCGATCGGTCGGAGGTTGCCTCTTTCGTCTCTCTGAGAGAGGATTGCTCCTCGGGCATACCCTGAGCAGTCGGTCTCGACGAAGTAGGGTTTGTTGAAGTCGGGTCGCACTAGGACAACTTGGTCGACGAATTTGCGCTTTAGGGCATCGAAGGCTGCCTGTTGCTTGCTGGTCCATACGAACTTGGTAGTTTTTCGTAGAAGGTCGTGCATGGGCCTGGCGATTTTGGCAAAGTTGTCAATAAAGCGTCGGTAGAAGTTGGCGAACCCAAGGAAGGTCTGGATATCTTTGACAGATTTCGGAGTTGGCCAGTCAACGATAGCTTCAATCTTGGCCGGATCCATCCTCAACCCGTCTTTGGAGATTAGGAATCCAAGGTATTCCACCTCTTCTTGGTAGAATTCGCATTTCTCGGGTTTGCAGAATAGGTCGTTATTCCGAAGAACTTGCAGAACTTTTCGAACGTGTTCTCGGTGTTCGCCAGGGTTCCGAGAGTAGATGAGGATGTCGTCCAAGTAAACGACCACAAAGTCGTCGATGTAATCTCGGAAGATGTGATTCATCCATCGTTGGAAAACTGCGGGTGCATTGGTGAGGCCAAACGGCATTACAAGGGTCTTGTAGTGACCAAACTTGGTGCGAAAAGCTGTTTTCCAGACGTCTTCATCCCGGATCCGGATGTTGTTGTACCCAGTGCGGACGTCTAGTTTGGTCCAGACTGTAGCCGAGTGCTGACGGTCCATGAGCTCATTGGGCAAGGGGAGTGCGTGACAGTTCTTGATGGTGATCTTGTTTAGTTCCCGGTAATCGACACAGATGCGGATTGTGCCATCCTTCTTTTTGACAAAGACGATGGGGGCTCCTGCTGGGGATTTGGATGGTCGGATGTACCCTTTTCGTTCTTCTTCGGTAATCCAGGCCCGGAGGGCCTCTCCTTCGTGAGGCGAGAGGTTGTAAATAGGTCGGTAGGGAGGCGCGGTGCCTGGTTCTAGGTCAATGGTACAGTCGAATTCCGTATGCTGTGGTAAGCGTTCTGCTTTGTCTTTGCGGAATAGATCGAGGTAGTCGTGGAACTCCAGGGGAACGAGTTGCTCGATGGGGACTTTGGGTTTTTGGTGTTGTTCTGCGATGGCAGTGGACTTCGATTGAGTTGCCATTAGGTGGATCCAATGGTTGAAAGAGGCGTTGGCGCTGTCTCCCTCTTTCCATGGCGTTGGAATTGGTTCGGATGGTGGTAGTGGTATTTCGAAGAAAGGGGAGTCGGAGATCTGGCCGTTTTTGTAGTAGATGGTTCCGCTGGCTACCGCATCTTTGAGTTGCTTGTGGAATCCCCTTGCGCGTTGTTTGAGGATTCCTGCAGATAGCGGCTGTTTTGGTTGAGAGCGCATGGCCCTTCCGAGGACATCAGGTCGTGTTGGTAGACATTGGTTGGCACAATGTGGCAAGGTGAAGGTGACTCAGTGAGTTTGAAAGTCAATGGAAGGGTTGTGTTCGTGAAACCAGTCGGCACCTAAGATAATAGGTGGGCCTCCCAGGGAGACAACCAGAAAGTCTGTGATTTCCCGATGAGCGCCTATCTGGATTTCGAGGGTTGCCTTTTTCGTAACACTTCCCGAGGCAAGGGGCCGGCCGTCAATGGCTCGAACCTTCCGTGTTGGGATGGGCGTTAAAGGAATGTGGTTGGTTCGTGTGAATTCGAAGTCGATGAAGCAAGTGGAAGCGCCGGTGTCAGCCAGCACTTCAGAGGGGACCACTTTTGAGTTTGCAAGGTGCAGTGTCACAGGGAGAATAATCTGAGATTCAGGGTCGAGAACGGTATTAGCGTAGCTAGGAATGTTCGCCGAAGTGTGGGTTTCAAAGGCCGAGACAGAAACAGATGAGGGTACAGGAGGAGGAACGGAAAGCGAGACAGGAGATTTTTTCTGGGTTTTCTTTTTCAAAAAGGGAGACATAGGGACAGAAGTGGAAACAGAGGCAGGAGAGGCGTACGGGCAAGATTTTTTTGGCTTTTTCTTTTTAGGAGAGGGGACTGGGGCAGTAAAGGTAGAGGAAGTGGAAAGGTTAGAAGTACATTGATCGAGAGATAGGGAACTCAGCGAGGTATCTGGTAACACAGCAAGGGGTGCAAACGGATTGGCCTTTCGAAGAGTGGTCTTCTTCAAGGGCCTCAGTCTTTTTCCGACTCGGAGTCGGATCCAGACTCGGACGAGTTTTCGTCATTTTGTTCAGCGGGCTTTGGAGTAGGGTTTGTCTGAGCGAGGGCAGCGGCAACAGTGGCGGCCGCTCGAGCTTTCTTTTTCGCTTCTGGGCACTCCTTAGCGAGGTGTCCGGACTGTCCACAGTAGAGACAAAGGCCGGCCTTCTTATGTCGCTCTTTTTCGGCGTCTGTGAGCTTCCCATACTTCTTCGTACCGCTGGTCGTTGGTTTCTTGGGGGTGCTGGTAGTCGAAGGTTTGGGTGTGAATGTTGAAGGTGCTGCAGTCGGCTTTTGCAGAGGACGGCCGACAGGGGGGCGAGAAGATGACGCGGGACTAGTGGTGGCACGATTGTCTTGCTTGACACGCTGCATGTGGTTATCGATGGTGATGGCTGTGCTTTTGAGCTCATTCAGGGTGTGAGGCTGGGGAACATAGGTGATGAGAAGGTTTCGTACTTCTGGTTTGAGTCCTAGTTCGAATTGGTCCTTTAGCAACCCATTGTTCCAGTCGAGGTCCCATTGGTAGAGTTCGAAGTCGGAGCAGTAATGAGCGACGGAAGTAGTCTGCTTGGTTTGGCGGATCCTCTGCTTGGCGGTGTGAGCGGGGTCCGGATCACCAAATGCAGAACATAGTTTTGCTACGAAGTCGGACCAAGATGTAGCCTCAGGTGGAGGGTTGTAGGAGTGTTGCTGTTTCAGAACTGAAGCGACCCATCGAGCCGCACTGCCCTTCATGTAGCTGGCCGTAAAGGCAATGGCATCCGTTTCATCGTCAAACTCCCTTCGCCGTACCCGGATGTAGTTTTCGATGGTGAGGATCCAATGTTCGAGCTGCGAGCGATCTCCTTCGAAGGTATCGGGTGCTTTCACCTTTGGGAGGTCTTTCTTTCGACTGGTGCCCTGGAAGAGGGGTAGGGTTGCAGGGGGAGCGATGGCTTGTCCTTCTATCCGGTCGATGACCATGGGGAGCATGTGGCGCATGGCTTCTGCCATACGGATTCGTTCGTCGTCGTCCATATCATCTGGGAGGAGTCGTATGAAGGCAGCTGTGTCGGGGTGTACATCTGGGCCAGGGGCACTTGGGCGAGGAGCCTCCGACTGGGAGCGAGAGGGAATGTCCATAGGTCTCTTCGTGAATCTGGGGCCTTGCTCTCGAGCATAGGCGCCAAGGGGACGAGTGGGTGTAGGTGACAAGAGGAGAGACGCCCTGGGCGGACGGGTCGTAGAGTCTGCTGATGGGGTTCCATGGGCCAAGCTGTGCATCTCTTGTTCGGGGGTTCTCCTGGCTAACGCTTCGTCAGCTTGCTCCTTCATTTTGCGCATCGTTGCACGCATTTCTTCGTGTATTGCTTTGGTAGTTTCTCTGTGTTGGGCTGGATTTATGACCGGGTAGTCAATAGTGATTCCAACAGGATTGGGAATGGCAGGGGGTTGGTTGCTGGGTCCTGGGTCCGTGAAAGCAGCCGATGCTTGTGCCAGGACGTCGAAGGTTGCGTCCCCTACAGGGTCTTCGCTTGGTTGGGCCATGGTGATATCGATTGGCGAGATGGCGGATGGGACAAGAGCTGACGCTTGTGATGACGATGAGTTGGAAGTCGGTTGGTCTGGGGTTTCGGGACTGGAAGAGATGATGGCAGGGTTGGGAGACCTCCAGGTGGTCTCGGTGTATACTGGGAGGTGAGGAGTGGCCAGTTTTCAGTCTTGGTCCTCTCCGTCAATGAAGAGGGCACGGTTGGGACCTTGGTAGTATACTGGGGAGAAGAAGCCGGTGGCGAGTTGTGCCCAGGTGGGGATGTGTCTGGTTGGTTCACTCCACTTGTATCTAAAGACCTTTACCACGAGTCCAAATTCGATGCGAAGTTGGGTTCTTTGTATGGGCGAGGGGCGTTTGACGGTGACAGCCGCTCC
The DNA here is from genome assembly GCA_019632305.1 of Tulasnella sp. 403. Taxonomy (NCBI): domain Eukaryota; kingdom Fungi; phylum Basidiomycota; class Agaricomycetes; order Cantharellales; family Tulasnellaceae; genus Tulasnella; species Tulasnella sp. 403. The sequence goes on from WSTW01000647.1 coordinate 8,837, forward strand.
TCGGTAGTTGCGAATGGTGGGGATAATTCTCTTGGCATCGTACCAGAGGTTTCCGATGCTGTTTACTGGGATATCCCGTTCAGGATAGCAGACGACGTAGGCGTGGACGTTGGGGTGAGTAGGAATGACGTCGGTCTCTTCAAGTGCCCAGTTGTAGGTTTCGTTGTACATCATGTAGTGTAGAAGGGGTCCCGAGGTTCGTGGGTTGGGCAGAATCCATAAGAACAGTCACAGGAGCAGACTAGGCGACGGGTGTAGGAGAGACAAAAGGATGGGCCTAGACAATGCCGGCAATAGGTGTCTTCGATTTTTTTGCAAGGGTAGAGGGGTTCATAGTAGGCACGGATGAATCGGTTTCCTTCTTTTTCGCGAGAGGAGTCAACCCAGTGAGTGAATTGGTGGTAGAGTTGGCGGTTCCGATGGGTGCTGAAAGCTTTTTGAATCTCGTCGAGACGGTGTCTGACGTCAGAGAAGGGGAAGTGGGACTGGTGGGGACAGTAGTGAGTGGGTCCGGTGCAGCGGTGGAGCGATGCACCGACGAATTGAGGAGCCAGTTTTGCTTTTAATTAAGCTTTTCAATCAGCACCACTAGCTGTTGCGCAATCTGAATTTCAGATCGTATGACGTCAATTGAGAGTCATAGGGCCTGATAGATGGTGGTGGCCAGTTGGACGAGGAAGTCCCGAAGTTCTGGGGTGACCGTAGTGACGTAGTGTGGTGGAATAGGGAGAAGGTCCGAGGCAACTAGGAATCCGTAAGGGTTGAATGCGAATCTCTCTAGTTCTCGTTGGTACACAGCGATCTTCTGTTGGTTGGCTTGTATTCTTCGCTTTAGGCTAGCAGCAAGGAGCTTGCGATGTTTGTTTGGTGTAAAGATGAGGGTGATAAATGGTGAATCCAGTTTGGCTAGTAGCGACGAAACAAAGAGGCGTTTTGCTGAAAGTATCGAGCGATGGCGAATTTGATAGGGGTATCGAGGGGTATCGTGCTGAGATGACAGAGGAGGTAGTGACGTCGGAGGGTTTCTCGAGTGGAGATTCCTTGGGTGTGGTGAAGATAGTGGAGCAATCTTTCTTTGGGTGTGATAGTGATGCGACAGGGCATTCACTGAGGTGCACCAAAGTTTGGGGCAGGGATGACGTGGATACAATTGATAGGGGTGGTGATTTTAGTGTCGGCTGGGGGTGTGAGAGTACAATGGGCAGCGGCTGTTAGGAGGAGAAGATCTTCAAATCTTGGGTCTTCAGGGGCAACGACAGTGTATTCGATTAGTTCGGGGTCTTGTGGGTTGGGGACGAGGTCGACAACAACAAAGCAGAGGACTCGGAAGGGTGCGGGTCCAATAACGGGCATATGCTGGTGTGGGGGAGACTTGGGTGATCTAGCAAAATGTCACGGAACGGCTAAGCGTCTCCGGCAACACCTGCTTGGCGGCGGCGAACTAGTTCTTGGTCAAGCTCGGCGGCGAAGCCACGGAGGAGGTCACGGGTGGCCTCGATAGTACGGGTGTGAAGTTGGGGGAGAAGGTCGTGGAGGAACAGGAGGAACTGAGCGGCTTGGACGAACACGGCAGCGTGGAGGGCGCGATGATCCAGTGTGACAGTGACGATGTGTATAGAGTACTAGCGTTATAGAGACAAGATGGAGTTCGAGTAGGGTGATGGTAGTTGAGGTACAATGTAAGAGGCAAAAGGGGGAATCGAGGGAAGTAGCAGGAGGGGATGATGGTGAACAGTGAGGGAACTAGCGACAAGGGGACGACAAGTTGCTAGATGGGGAACGTAGCTACAGTACGGGACTGTTACTTATACTACTTAGTGGAGTAGATGACATAGCGGTCTGACGCATTGCAGTGGAGAGCGGGGTTGGAGCCGAATGGGGTTGGAGCGCTCCCTTTGGAGTGCGGAGGGCAGCGGAGCCTGCTCCTGGGGTGCAGAGTGCCTCGACGTAACTCTTTGTCATTGGAGCGCCTATGACGCCGGGCAGAGCGAGGTGACATGAGGGGTGCAGGGACTTGGGCCGGGATGTAGAACGGCGAACACGGGGACTTGAGTCGTGGGATACTGGTTGTGGCATTGTACTCGACACAAAGGATTGGGCTGTAAGTTGCGAAGGAATCGTGGGAACGTCTATTCGGGCGCTTGTGAGGGTAGCGCCGAGGACTGCGTCTGCCTTAGCTTTGCCTTTTGAGCGAGGTCGTGACACTTGGCACCTGAATCATCATGAGTCATAGGTGTGGCCAAAGGCACAGGACCGGTGTGAGAATCATCCACTATAAAGGACAAT
>WSTW01000648.1:0-11096 GCA_019632305.1 Tulasnella sp. 403
CACGCTCGAACTCGAACTCGTCTTGCTCATCATTGCAACCGTCGTCTGCAGAGTTGAACTAGCATGTGCGGTATGGGATTCACGGCACATAGCGATGGCGACGTGCAGAGAAAGATGGCATTCCCTCTACCCAAGCCAATAAACCCGTCGTTGTAAATACATGTTCTACTACCCAGAACCAGAGGAACACCATAGTGTACGATATGTCGGGCTTCGACTCTCGACCAAAGCATCGTACGCGTTGTCCTTGCACCGTCTAGTACTCAAACCCGCCCCATAGCTCATTTAGCTAAAATCTGTCTCCGCAAGGCCGCAAGGGAGAGCAATTAGCAGTGCGCATTTATCACCGATGAACTCGAAGGGGAAATAGAGGTTTCGAGGGTCGAGGTTTAAGTGTATAAGCTCAACGCAACGCCGGTGAACCACTCCTCGACGCGATGCAGTCATCTACGAAGCGAAATGTCAATCTAGAGCGACTCGGAAACCCCTGTTTAGCCTCGGGATATCTGAATTGACAAGTTAGCGGAAACGATTGACAGAACCAGGTTTGAAGACGACATGCGCCGCAAATTGACGCATATATATGATCTGCGCAGCTTTCCTGATACTCGGAATGCCAACAGGGATATAGGGGCCTCCGATTTCGTGGCCATGCGGCGGCGGCGAAATACTGCAGGAGGCTCCAGCATAAAATCGCGCTGAAGAGACGCATGATCCCAAAGATGAGGAGAATAAGTCGACTCGAAGAAACGATGTGTACCCTGACACAAGGAAAGTATTCGTTACTTGACCGAATACAACTTCACCAAGCCGAGTCGGAATCTTCGCAATCGCATCTCGAAACAATGACGAACCACAAGTTCCGTAGCAAACACTGCCAACCTATAATCACCCATGTGTTCGCCGTGCATAGCCAAGAAGGAAATCGGAAACAAGTATGAGCTTCTGCGGATGTGGTACGGTCAACTTACCTGCACCGCCAAAATGAAAGTAAGGAAATTAAGCCAAACAAAACTCATGATCATGGTCGCGCCCGCGCCCCCAAGTCATGACCCGCGTGGCAAGCAACAAAACCAAACACAGGACTGTAGATTCCGAAGTGGGGCATGTACAAAACGGAGCGTTACTCTATTACAACGAATCCTAATCTTGAGAGTCTCCACCCTTGCCCCTCCTCACAGTTATTTCTTGAGGAATAGCCTTCATAGCAGCTTCAATCATCCTCAGTTGCCTCAGGGTGAAGTGATAGTCTTCGATGACGCTCTTGCATTCACCAGTTTCGCAGTCCTTGGCAAACCCCGCCTTGAGCCATTGTTGGGCGTCAGTGAAGTCTTCGAGGGTCGGAAAGGGCCGGTCAAGGATAGAGTTGATGACAAGGTAGTACCGTGAATACCGTGAAGGAGCGTACACACCGCGGCTACGGCAGGAGTCGCAGAAAACTTCGAATGGCAACTGGGACAGCAACAGGTTCTTCCCTTGTCCGCGTAGCATATCCTTTTGTAGAAGCGCACGATAAAGTTCGAGAATATCCGGGGTCTCGGGGGTGGCGTCCGCGACCTTCTCACGAGCGTCAATGTCGACTTTGTGCGTGTAGCGAGAGAGTGAGATGGCGAGATTGAATTGGCCGAACCGCCAGGCGAGAATACAGGCCTTGAGACCGTCCATAGGGAGGTCGATTTCCTTTGAGCTGAGCTCCCAGGAAAGTCGGAAGCGAGGGTGCCATAGCCCGACACGGTCAAATGCCTGGACCCAGGACCAGGCAACCCCTATATCCTTGAATACAGGACGGCCGTCAGGGTAGGTCGAGTCCAGAATCGTTTGTAGGGTGTGCCTGCAGGTGGAAAGAGGCAAAAGCTCCTCTTCCTCACCGTCACGGTTGTCGACCATGACGACACTGTCTTCAGAGGGAGAGCTGCAAGAGAGAGTGGTGTCAGCATGACGTATATAGGTAAGGTAAGGTTGAAAACAGCTACCTTGTGGAGGGTGTCTCGTTCATGAGCGTCCCTGGGACGCTGGGTTCTTCGCTTGGTGTCAGTCCCAGCTGAGCCGTGACGTCTGGCAGCCTGTTATCGAAAGCAATTATAAGTCAACACGATCAACTCAGAGCTCGAGATCCCACAAGATGAACAAAGTTAATATGCTAGGCGGTGAGTACCAGAAGGTGGAAGACATGATGGTGTGATGGAGAGCGTCCCAGGAAGTTGACTCGGTATTTATGCGCGTGTCTGTACAATGACCGACGCCTCCATGAACGGCGGGCTGGCGTGACGTCTTGGTCAGTCTGCTGGGCGAGCATCATCTTGGTATACAACGTTGCTTCATCAATGCAGCCTAACAACTTCACGACGCTACAATTATCTTGATGAGGTTTCTCGACAACTTTCTCTTTCTTTCACATTGAAACCTTTGAGTGTGGCGTGGGTGGTAATGAGTCCCCAAGACAAATATATGGAGGCTGCAAGCCAACCCCCCTCCCTGTAGGATGACTCTTTTATGGGTAAGTCTTTGACGGGTCACCAAAGATTGGCATTGAGTTTCCCTGGTTGCATTCAAGAGGCGGTGGTTGCTTAGCCAGGTACGCCACATTGTCCTTGACAGCCAACACTTGTCAATCGCATGTTTGCTCTTTTCATGTTTAGTAGGAGTCGATTAGTTTGTGAATTCTGCTCCTTTACAACTCCTTTGACTTGCCTTTGACCGTCTTTCAACTTGCATGAGGGCGAACCTGCTGAGTCATACGTTCTACGCGTCTAGGTGCGGGTTCATTACTGTATATTTTACGAAAGGGATCTTCCCAATAATGATATAATGGCAAAAACAAGGGAGGAGGGAGGAGGGAGGAGGGAGGAGGGAGGAGGGAGGAGGGAGGGGTTGTTGAGAGGAACGTCCACATTCAACGGTGCGGCGTGTCGTCGGATGCGGGGGGCGGCGAGGCACCCCACGTTGTTTCCAAGTTCCCAACTCTTACGTCGGAGGTTTTGCCTTTGTGGACTCGACTCCAATTGTACCAATTGTAAAAATTCTCGGCACGTCACGATCACCCCTCACCTGCAGTAGCTCTCTGGCACCAGAGTACTCCTCGGAACCCTGTGAAACGTCCCCCCCCCCCCCAAAAAAAAAAATTTCCGCCCGTTCTTGCCGGCACAATTCGGCGGAATCGACCTTTTACGGTTGGACGCCAGTCGTCTCATCCCCTGCGACTGAATCAAGTACATCATGGCCACCTAGTAGCCTTGCGTGCAACCGGCCTACTTACCCCAAACAACATTGGTGCGTGGGACCGAGGGCCGCATCAAACATATCCTATATCAAGCCCGAGTCGTTGTGATCGGTTGGTGTGCCACCGCCTTGGCATGGGCGAACTTGCATTCAGAGAGTTGCTTTAGTCGCATATCGTAGTTCGGATGCACGCATGACTGCCTCCTTTGGATTGATGTTTATATCCAACAACATCCATATCATTTGTAACAACGGATTTTTGCACACTGCGTATCCAAACTCGACACTGGGAGATTATGAAGTGTAGCCAGCAGATCTATCGGCGCCTCGATACAGCACGGTCCTCCAGCGTTTCCACCTTCCGCTGAAGATATTCCATATTTTGGCGAAGAAAATCGATCATGCCCTGCACATAACAGGATAAGCGAGTAAGTAGAGGAAATAAGAGCAGATAGTAAAACGCACGTCAAAGTCATCGGGAGGTGCAATCTTCTCCTGTTGGTTTGAGCCTGTACTCGTTGAAAAGCTTTCATCCATCGGTGATGAAGCCCCCCTCGACTTCCCCTTATCCAACCTTGGAAGTGTGGCGCTTGCTCCGGGTTGCTGAGGATGCCGTACGAAAATTCACTACTCGGCTTCCCCTATAGTTCGTCATGCTCACCGCCACAGTCCCACTCAAGACCTTTGCTGGCCGAACCTCCGGTTCAAAATCCATTTGGTCGTTCGCACCTTGATTAACAATGTTAGAAAATCCTTGAGTAACCGTATTGGTAGGATCTTGTCGGGGATTCAGTATTCCACTACACTTGATCAATGGTGACCGCGTGCGTACCTCCAGGCGGTGTATTCGATTGCGGAGCCATTGATCTAGGTCCCTGAGATGAGAACATCCTGGGAAGAGTGGGTTGAGGAGTGCTCTCGACCATCGATACCTCGGCTGCTGGAACAGAAGTGGAAGCGACCTTATTCGCTATTGGGGTTATTGTAGTAGTCCTTCCGATACTTGGCGGGGTGGTAGAGTGTTCGTTTGCTCGAGACTTCAACTTGGTTTCACGGCTCTTGGTTGGCGTGCTTGGCTCGGTGCCAGTGTTACGATTGCCAGTGCGGCCGAACAGACCATTTAGTTTAAAAGAGACGGGGCTGCCCCAATTGGAAAAGACAGACGCTATTGAGCCGGTTTGCTTTTTGGGCGTTGATACCGCCGGGATCACGGTTCCTAAATCAAAAGAGTTTGGTTAGCAGCGCATAGCAATCATGCGGAGAGAAAACACAAATACCTGTGGGTTGACTACCGAACACATTGGCAGTTTGGCTATTTGAAGAGCTGGGTAGTGATGCATCACTCGGAGATACTGCGCGTTGTTCTGACGCTTTCATCGTGAAGTCCTGTGTGAGGCAAAAACGAGATTGTCGTCAGCACTGGGTGAAGGATTACAAGATATTCATAACCCCTACGGCAAGGAAATTTGGAAAATCTTTCTTGGATTCCTGCAATGGGCTGCCTAGAGAATTATTTGCCTTTAAAGGTGCTGAGTCCTTATTCGAACAACGGGTCTTTAGCATGCGAGTTTCGCCCGACAATGAAGGAACTCACCAGCTCGAGCGTTGCTGTGGATTTTATAATCTGATTAGTTGACTGGGCAAGACTGCTTTCTTGGGGCCTTTCAATAGGCGGCGCCAGTTGTTCCTTAGGCGCTGCAGAGGCCGGCATGACTTTTGCTCTTGAACGCTGCGAGACGGGGTCTTAACGCAATTGATCAGGATATCTCTAGCTATGAGCGCACACCTTCTTGGCACCTTGGGGTTGCTGGATGGCGGGGGGCCTGGAGAGAGCCTGGGTTTGCGGCTGGGGTACCTGGACAGGTGGGGGAGCTGCGCAACACAGGTTTCTAAATTGGGATTGTTGCTATCAACGACTGGAACATCACCTGTATTGGGAACTGGGTAGGTAAAGCTTGACGGGACTTGTGTTGCTCCGAAATATTGTCCCTGCGTGAATTGAGGCTGCAAACTATGGTGGTTCCCAAGACTGCCTGGAGCCCCTTGCGGGGCACCAGCCACCGGGTAAAACCCACTATAAGGCATACCATAAGGATTGTAGTACGTTGGTGCCGTTGCATTGGGGGGGAAACCATAATATGGCGGGTATAACGATGGTAGCATACCCTGCGCGCCCTGGCAACGCAGAATTCCAGCTACGACTCAACAACTCAACAACATGTATGCTACTTACAAACTGAGGTAGCGGAAACTGAGAGGGCCCCTCCGCGATTGCAATTGGCTAGGGTGACGGGTCTCAACTAGATCCCTCACCAGTATCATGATGACATAAGACCTACGGTTGAATTGGTCTGCCGAGTAGGTGCCTGCTGAGAAGTGGAAGGTGATGAACATACGATGGCACTCTGAGGGAGCAGATAATGAGAAGAACGACGTACGCTATTGGCGGTGGTCATTGAAACTTGCGGAGGGGCTTCGCCTGGCTGTACCATTGGCTGCACGTTGCTGGGGAATGAGTATACAATGCTATGACTTTTTCAGCCACTGACCTTCAAATTCGTCGACTCGGAACCTGATGCTCCATCCGGCACTGGGAGTTCTAAATGAGAAGATGCGGGTTCGGTATTTGGAAGTGGTGGTGGGGTAGCAGAAGGGGTTCGAAGGGGTGCATCCTGTGCCGATTCGTCATCATCTGTAGTCGCGTTTCCAGCTATTCCCTGTAGTGATACGGAACCAAGGACAAAGTCAGTTCAAAAACTATGACTTTCATTCAATACAGCACCTCGCTAGCTGAGTTGCTCGCTTTGAAACGAGTAATAAGCAGTTAGACCTCCTAGAGAACAACGGTGCTTCACATTCTATGAAAACCTAGATCGATCGCACCAAGGGGTTGCGAGCGATTCTCAGCGGAAAATTTTCCGACCTGGCAAGCTGGTACAACTCACATCCTCATCTTCAGCGAGGGGAAGATGGCGTTGACGTTTCTAGGAAAGGGTCTCTCGGTATCGGTGAAAGAAACTAATGTACTGGACAGATCGCACCTTTCTCTTGATCTCGGGGGTGGCCTCTTCCAGAATAGTTCGCTTTCTGAGTATTTCCTTCTCTGGAGGTAAGGGAGTGACAGGGGCTTTAAATTTCCTTTTGGCAGGGGCCTTCTTGACGGGTACAAGAGATGCGTCGACAGGGGCCATGACAAGATCTTTGTCGGTGGTCGCATCTGCTTCGCTTACTTGGACGGTTTCCTGCGCTCCTTGGAGCATACCTGTGGCCGCAAGGTTGACACAGTCCAAACAATAGGGGGGCTCTTTGGCCGTTGTGAGTACTAGCAACGCGCACTTGCGACAAGGCTCGATCGATCGACAACCAGAACAGCGGGTAGAAGCGATTCGCGCAGATTGGCTCCCCCAGCCGAAGCCGTCATTAGTGTTCACTGAGAAAGATCGGAGGGGAGAGATATTATTGCAGATGGAACACCGAGCCCGGCGCGTTGTTGGCTGAGCCGTCTCCTCGGCCACCATTACTTCAAATCCTGAAGAGAAGTGCTCAGTGCAGAGGGTGAATGTCGAGAGCAGGCATACTTGAAAAGTCGCTCTCCGCGACGAGTTGCAACGCTTCATCATGGTTGCCCTCCTGGTTTGTCATGGTAGGATTAAGCCTGCTACTGGAGTGATTTGTGTCGTACGGCCAGATGTGGGAGGGAATGTTGTGGGTCGTAATGACTTGTGGTGATTCTATTGTGACCTGGCCGGGGGTGAAGCCACACCACAAACACGTACAATCTCATTGGGCAGACGTCGGGCTTGTACAAGGATTCCGGACACGCTCCACGCTGTATTGGCTCTCCGTCGAGAGAAAGGTAATGATGAATCTTCTTAACTACTTGATAAAAGAATTTAGGGTGGATTCTGGAAGGTCTTCGAAATGTTTTGAAGGGGGATCTGGGACGGTGTGTGGTGACGATCATGGCGGTACCTCCATCAAAGATGCAACCGAGTGTTCGCTATATAGCTTGTTACCGTAACTGAGCATTTGAGCCCTATCGGCAGCATAGCAATGGCGATAATTGCTTATCATGAGGGCGGCTTGGAATTCTGTCAATGCTCGTTTTCGACCGGTATGCTCAGATGTCCTCTTGATGCAACTTTCATTTATTTCATTAGTACTCATATGTAATACAAGGTCATTCAGAAGGAGCACGAAGGAGTTGTAAAAAACAGAATGTTGCCGTCGAATAATGTGAACGACGAGCTACGTGTAGTTCTTGGAGAGGCCATATGCTTGACAAACACCGCCCTTGGCCAGTCTTTTCTTTAAGCTGTTCTCCCGGTGCAAGGTTCGTAGTAGGTTTCTAGGATGGTCACAACTTCGTCTGGAGATACTCGAAGTCGGACACGTCATCCTGCTGTCGGGAATGGGCGTATGTATGCTGAGACAACAGATGGGCGATTTCGTCATGCGCACGTTGCGAGCCGGAATGTACGCATGGCTGGGAAGATGGCAGCGAGACGAGCTTGTTACGTGGCTTAAAAGGCAGCGGTGGCGGGGCAGGATCACGTAGCCAGGAGGACTGGGATGGAATGGCGGCATCATCGAGGTGTAGGGAGCTGTGTTGAACCGGGTTTTTGAACAATGGAAACCGGAGGAAGGGAACGACTCGGGAAGGTCTGCTTGTTCTTCAGACGCATTGTCATCCTGATACGAGGCTTGTCCGTTGATCGAAAAACTGTATCTAGAAGAAATGAGGTAGGTACCGCGTTTTGATGACTTCTAGGACAATTACTCACCGCGTTTGTACTATCTGCGGGCGCTTGCCATTGCGGACGTTTCGGGTAGTTTTACGACTCTTTCCCCGCATTGCGGCTTGTTCCGATACGTCTCTTTCGAGGTATCGCACTGTGGAGGTAGCGATTTATGAACGATCTGCGGTAAGTAAGGTGATTCTGCACTCACCCGACGCCTTGGCTTTTGCCGGCAGCACATGCTTCCGCTTAGTAACGCTCAACCTTTTCGTGGCCGATCCCTAGGCCTGTGTCAAGGACCCTGTAGTAAGTGACTTGAATATGGGAAGTGGCAGAACGTTTGCACCAACCATCTTCCCGTTCATAATCTCCAACGTCGGACGTTACTGGCGGATTGTGGGTACGCATGCAGGATCAATGCTGAGAGACGAGAAAAGAGTTTGGTCGGGGTGGTGTGGCAAGAGAGGGAGGAGGAGGAGGAGGAGGAGGAGGGGGGAAGTATATTGAAAGAATTTTCGAACGTTCAGACTTGAGCCGCACTTGCTCCTGGAAGCTTCTTCAACCTCGCAATCCGGGACATCTTTTGATCAACGAGACTTCCACATCCAGGCGATTAGAGTCCAAGGTTCTACGGGAATGGTTCATCAGGTTCTACGACCACCCACCACAGGATCACACCTGGGTGCTCAAGAAGTTCGGGATCTCGTCGAATCAGAGTGATATTGAGGAGCATCTAAAGACGCTGCATGTAGCTTGGGGAGGAGAGGGGATGGGCCCGAAACGGCAACCAGTGCGCGGCAGGGACGGTACGAGATGCCTTGGTAGCCGACAGCGGGCAAGGTGATTGTACCCATCGCTGACGCCTTGCCGCATGATATAGGCAAATACGGAGCAGTGGTGAGACTGTCGAGGTGAGGAACTGTACATGTTGCAATCGAAACCACGCACTATGGACAATCTTACCACGGTTTGTTGTTCCTTGGCTTGCCATCTCTATCCTTATGTCCTCTTCCTCCCTAGCTCATGTTCACACTCCTTGCGCTACCTAAGCTAACCACCCCGATCATCTGGGGATTCCGGCTCCAGACCAACTTCTTGCCACACTGCAGGCGACGAACCCCCTTTTGTGCGGTGATGGGGAACGATTGCGGGGAGACCCCCATCGCAATCGCACCGTATTTTTGTGTCACTTACAATGAGCTTTTTAGGACACTCATACTCAGCGGCCGGCTGTTCACGTATCATTGGTCTGGTAGATGTGAGCCAACCTTTTTTCGTATTCCTGAGCGTTGACGTGAGGGGACCTGTGATTTGGAAGGTCGTTGGCATCCCTACTCTTCAAGAGACTAGCTCATCCGGAAGTAATCAATATTGGAAGGAAGAATAGGTGTGCGGTATAAAGACGAGTTCCCTGTGGTACCGTCCAATCTCATCTGGAATCGAAATTAGGGCTCAACGGCAAATGTCACGACGAACTAGTCCGGCACAAGGAGAGTTCACGTCACCCCGCAATAGATTAACGGCCGAGCACGAAGTCCACATTTTGGCAGTGAGAATGACTTGACACGACCACATCCGCAAAACGCTCGAGCTTACTTCCAAAATTTCTTCTAGGCTACGCACAATGAGGACATGAGAGCGACATCAAAGACCTCTGTCATGACGGAACTGTGAGCCTCCCACGTCGCCGCTGTTGATGAGTTGTGTGTAGGGCTTAGAGCTGCGACGTTTCAGCAGCCACCGCTGGTGCAAGAAGCGGGCTGAGAGGTCCCCGCAGGGCGTGCTCAACCAATGCTAGTGAAACTAGCATTCGCCGGCTCCAAGACGGTGCTGATAACGCGAATAGTGGCCCTGGTTCGACCGCGGTTGGTGCCATACTGGCACTGCACAGAACGATTTGTCCATTAATGTAGCAAAAGCCTCAGCGTGTGAGTAATCTTAGCTTTGTATCCGCCCGAGTTCGACTCATCACAACTCCGTAGATCCTCGTGACATCTTTCTATTGGCGATTCTCAGAACTATGAGGAACCCAGGTCAAGCTTTCCCGCAGCTTCCCACAAGTATGAAAGACGAAACAGGAACTTGAAGACCGGTCGTTAATGTCCTTAGAAGTCAGAACGGCACGAACGGTTTCTGACGGTATGAGATCGTTGGGTTTGACATTGAGCAATACGAGAAGACGATCAGGGCCATGGAGCCTGAATCGAACTGCCCTGGTGGGCGTTGTTTGGTCGCTCACTCCGAATTCTTTCATTTCGCACAAGATCGACAGAGTTTGAATCCCTCAAGGAACTCACTGGACGATTAAAGCCTACCAAGAATGCCGCAGAAGACCATCCACACCAAGTCAAGATTCACTGCTGTCAGCCAAATCATGGCCAACGATAGCTCTGCCAACAACCAACTCGTCGAAATCCGCCTCAGTTACATCGACAAAATGGGCCAGTGATCCAAAAGTCCAGCGTCAACATCCCCAGCATCCTGGCAGGCAACCTCATCACCGACATGTTCTACCGAGTCCAGAAGATGGTGTTTGGCCAACGATTCGTGCGTGGATGAGGGTCAACCGCTCTTGCTCCTCCTATTGACTATTGTCAGTCAGCGCGCTCTCACTAGTGCACTAACTACCCTATCTATCAGGTGATCAGGCCTCTTACTTTCTCAAGTAGCTTTATCTTTCCAATATTAACTAAGGAGGCTGTTCTAGCTATCTTAGCCAGGTTGCTTAGATGACTGGATGGGGGATTCCAGTCAGATCAGCCCTCCTTATATACTCATTCACATGTTTGTACCTATTTACAAGTAATCCTATATGAATCTCCTAATCTGGTATATGGAATCGTCTATGCCTTTGCTGACTGATTTCTTTGTAAAGTCTCAGTAAGCGCTGACTGAGTCTCTAGCCTATTCTTACAAAGATTCCTCCTTTGCTGACTGATTAATCTATCTCCCATTGGCTAGACGAAATGTTCCTTTGTCATTCCTTTAGTCATCCTTCCTCCTTTCCATCTTAGGTATGTCCTTATTGGCTAGTTCTCTTGCTTGGCAGGTTTATTCTTATCTTTAGGAGTTCCCTGCTTCGTCATTTGCTTATTGATCTTATCTTGATCCTTCTGGCAGTTTCTCTGATGTCCTCCT
>WSTW01000649.1:0-11033 GCA_019632305.1 Tulasnella sp. 403
TCCTCTTAACCATCTTCCAACTCTCCGTACCATCAGATGACTTCCGGGAACATGAGATCGACGCGCTGACTGAATGCGTCTTTGACACCGTCGAGACGGATTACTACGCCCGCGTCGTGGCGTCGTGCGGCGTCTCTTCCGACTGGGCACGCCTCATACGTAACACACCCGCTTTCTGGGTGTACACCTCTTCAACGGAATGCCAGGAACTGACTGATCTCATCCTCGAGCGATCGCGGAACTCGCTGCTGTGGGTTGAGTACAGCTCAGCGTCAATGGATGATCCGGATATCGCCGAGAGGCAGAGCGAATATGTGGAGGCCATCCGCATGGTATCCCATCGTTGCCGCACCCTGGTACTGCGACTCCACCCATCTCCTCCTACACTACCATCTCTGCCGGATTTGGAGGAACTGGGCACAACCCCGTTTCCGGAGCTATCCCACCTGCTGATCTCCACTCCAGAAGGTGGATCTAGTCCCTTACCGTACTTCTTCAAGTGCGGACAGCCACCCCTGAGATTCCTTGAAGTCTTGGTCTCGGGGACAGGGCTGAAATGGCAACATTGGCCGCCGTTCCCCGAACTCGAGGTACTTCGTCTAGGCTACTTTGGAGGGCTGGGTGGACAGTTCACAATCAAATATTCGGAGATACGTGACATCGTCAACACCTCACCGTCGCTTAAATCTTTTGAACTTGCTTCAGTCTACATCACCGACCTTCCCCGAAACGCAACTCCCGCCTTACCGTCTCCCTCAATGCCAGTCTTGGATAGATTTGACCTCGACGACGTTGAGCCTGCACAGGCCATCCCACTGTTGCTTTCCCATGTAGCCCTGCGCAGCGACGCGATAGTGTCCATACCGATCTCACTCGGTGGCAGGAACAGAGCGCTGAAGACGGAGGACCTGAGTCGTATTATAGAGTCCTTATTTCGACGCGTTTCTTCGTTCATCCGTCCACCATGCCCCCCGACTCTTTCAATTACCACATTTTCCGGACTGGACCAAGCATCATGTAGCGTCTCTTGTTATGGTGAGGGACTCAGGATCTATTTTTCCGCCAGACCTGGAGGGGTGTCTTGGATTGGTCGACTCGTCCAGTCGCTTGATCCCAAACTACGTAACACGCTCGCGAAACTACACTTGAAGTTGGAATCACCGCCTGATTGGCTGGCTCACAGCCTGAACAATCGCCTATCAGGAGTGGTAGAGCTAGGGATATCCGCAACGGATACGATCATTTTGGAGGGCCTTGGCGGTCCCTCCAACGCGCCCACGACAGAATGGCTTTTCCCCCGAGTGGAGCGGTTGCATCTGAGCCTCTGGGGGAACCATCCTGACAAAGATGTCGCTCAGACCTATCCGGCGATGTTCACGACGTTGTGCAAGGTCGCCAAAGCGCGTTCGATTCAAAATGGTATCGGAGGGGGGAATGTGGTAGCACTTGAACGAGTTGAGCTCTTGGGTAGAGGCAAAGTTCGGAAACAGGATGTTGAAAAGTTGAAGGCGCTGGTTCCGGAGGTGATAATTCATCAGTATCATCTAGAAATCATAGGAGAGTCGCCAAGCTTAGACGATTGATATTCCCAATCCCTTCTATTTGGCAGTCTTGCATCCAGCGCCTAGGAGCCCTTTGATTGGTAGATGTTGGCACCAGGGAGGAGAGGAGATGGGGGTGAATGGGGTCCTAATGTGCGTAGCATGGATTCGAGCCATTCCAACCCCGTCGAGATAATTATGATCGCCGGATGGTCTAGTATCGGATTCGGCCTCTCAGCATTCCATGACCAGCTATAAGATCTCGACTTATAACTCCAAAATGGCAGCCTCGTACTTACAGTAACCCGGAACGCGGACCAGGGTGCGTTACCGCAGCCAGGAGAGGGGACAAACCCACCTCTGTTGTCATGTATCATCAAGTCGTTATGACGCTCATCGTGGCGAATCTTATTAGACCATCAGAAACACCGGAATACCCGTTTTGCGGGTGAAAAAGAGGACACAAGGGAACAACCAGGAGGCGTCGTCAACACGGCTGCAGGCGCAGTCGTCATGCGCAGCATGCCTTTCAATGCTTAGCGGCTTTCCCCCAGTGTTTGTGCTCTTGATTTCGGCCTGTTGTATCGATGTTGTCTGGTGAACGCGAAATAGTGGCTGAGACGACCACCCCTACAACACGCACTCGCAAGTTATATCATATTGAGCGTCTCAAACTCAAACGTGGGCAGATCCAAAGGAAAGGATAGAGGGCACAGACTATATGTATCCCTATTTTGTTACTATGTCCGGAGGCAGACGAGTTGAGCGGTCGATGAGCAGGTTTATGTCATCTGAGCATCGGAGATAACGTAAACCATGCGTGCGGCCGCCACTTGGAAACATTCAACCCCTCCTTGCAAACGCTACCCCTCAGGCAGCAACCTGGTCATCAGGACTGGTATTACCCCCGCAATTAAAAGGTAGGAGAATCTTTTTTGGCCTTTTCACAGAGACAACAACAGCACAAAGCTGACCGGCGGACTTTTTTTGGCAGGTATCAGCTGGCCCGCGACAGTTTGTAACGCACATAGACTCTGTTTCAGCGAGATTGGAGATGGATATGAGAGTGGATATTTACAGTGCCCTTGATGGCCTCTTGTCCCGATATCTAAATGCCACGTACGTCGTTTCGCTGAACACGTGTACCAGGTCGAACAATGATATAGCGACCGACAAAGACGCCTCAACAATCAATATTGTTGAAGATATTCTCTCCATTGCGTCCAAGTGGGGTGTGGACATCAAACGACGCCGGAACTGAACGACGCCCATCTATCGTCTCCCCAATGAGATCCTCTTGACCATCTTCCGACTTCGAACTGCCTGATAATGAGACATTGGCGGAACTTGGTTGCGACCCTATGACGATGGATTATTACGTCCGCCTCCTGAAGTTGTGCAGTGTCTCTTTCGACTGGGCCTACCTCATACGCGATACGCCCAGCTTCTGGGTGTACACGCGTTCGGTGGACCGGCAGGAGCTAACCGACCTGATTCTCGAGCGGTCCCGAACCTCACTACTGTGGGTCGAGTACAATGCTACGCGCTCGAAGCTGCCTTCTCGCAAGAAGCTGGCCAAATACGTCAAAGCCGTCCGTAGAGAGTCTTGTCGTTGGCGCACCCTGGTTTTGCGTCTTGGAGATCCCCCTTACATCCTTTCTCCGGATTCAGAGGAACTTGGCGCGGCGATGTTCCCGAAGCTCAGCCACCTGCTCATCCTCAGTCACAAGGGTGCGTTCGCAAGGCTGCCATATTTCTTCAAGTGTGGAAAGCCTCCCCTAAAGTACCTCCAGGTCGGGGGGGTGGAGCTGGACTGGGACCAGTGGCCGTCGCACCCCGAACTCGAGGTACTTCGTTTGTGTAACAACGAGA
Organism: Tulasnella sp. 403; assembly: GCA_019632305.1. NCBI lineage: Eukaryota > Fungi > Basidiomycota > Agaricomycetes > Cantharellales > Tulasnellaceae > Tulasnella > Tulasnella sp. 403. The sequence continues at coordinate 3,414 of WSTW01000649.1, forward strand.
ACGAAGGCCTCAACATCGGGTATTCACAACTATGTAGAATTGTCGACACCTCGCTGTCACTCAAATCTCTCGAGATTCATTCAGTCTACATTTCTCACTTCCCCAAAGAGGGAACACACACCTCGTTGTCATCGTCTACGAAGCCAGTGCTGGACAAGCTCGAACTCATCAACGTCGAACCTGCACAGGTGATCCCGCCCTTACTTGACCGCGTGGAACTGCACGGCGAGACAGTAGCATCTATAGCAGTTCCATTCTGCGGCAGGAACACGACTGTGGAGACTGAGGACGCATGCTGTATTGTTGGAACATTATCCCGACATCTTTCTTCGTTAACCAGCCAATCCTTATATGACCCTCTCCCAAATCTTCTCATAAGCACGGAACATGCAGGGGATGAGCACTTCGTCATTACATACGATGCTGGTGCTATGAGATTGAATATTGCGACGGACCCAACGGTGTGCTCATGATTGATCAACTCGTCCAGTCGCTCGATCCTACGCTACGCAGCCAGTCAATGGGGCTGAATCTACAATTAGAACCTACCCTCGGTGGACTGGTACACAAGCTGGATGACCACCTGTCGAACGTGTCGGACTTGGCCATTCTCGAACCGGGTGCATTCGTGTTGGACGATCTATGCGCCTCCCCCGATGCGCCAATAACGGAATGGGTCTTTCCCAAGATAACACACCTATATCTGCAACTTAGGTACCGCGATGGTCCCAGGTGGGATGTCACCCAGGTATATCCCATGATGGTTCCGATGTTGTGCAAGCTCGCCAGAGCGCGTCCAGTTCGGACGGGAAATTCATCGGGGGAGGTGATGGCGCTTGAAACATTCGAGCTCAGAGGCAAAGGTAAAGTTCAAAAGCGGGATGTTGAACAGTTGGAGGCGGTGATTCCGGAAGTGAGGGCTGGTTACGGTATGGAGATTGTGGAATGACTACCTCATTTTGAAGTGGTTGTAGACTGACATTTGTGTACATGAATGTATCTCATTTCTCGATTCATACTCGCTCATGCGCTTGCCCTTAAAGATATGTGCCAACGCGCTCGGCTTTACTACATGTACGGACATTACGCGCAGGACACTGAACACATCGATACCGCCAATCCTTTATACAAAAGACATACGTGAATCACTAACAATGGACCCAATCATCTTCGTCATCCTCTTTCTCGTGTTCAATCTTCTCCAAGGTGTCCAAAACGATGTTTAACGCAATACACGCAAAGCTGCGTGATCCCATCATAACATCACTTCGGTAAAGGCGATAGGCCATCTTATACGCGCTCCATGCCCTAGCCAACTTGAGTTCAAGAGTCGAATCTGCATCCCCAAGGATTCCAGCTTCAACGTTCCGGACGTTCTCTGTTGCCTGCCTCTCCAAGCATTTCATAAGGTCTGACCTCCTCCAGGACTCTGAAAGTGAAGTGGCCCGAGCTAGGATGGTTCCAAGCGTTACTTCTTCTTCGGTCAGCCGGCCAGTTGGGCCCTGTTGCAGATTGTTGGTCACGCATTGGTATTTCAGGTCGTAAAGGTACTGGGAGAAAACCTCTTCAAGCTCCGACTTGTCGACCTGCCGCTCTAGTGCTTCTATCAGGGGAAGGACCTGTGGAGCTAGAGAAGCCAAAACTTCGTCTTCTTGGCGGAAGTTGTCATCGACCAGGGAAGGTCCCTCGACCGGATTTGAGCCTAACTCGACATGCCGGAAGAGGACACCGAGAACGCGGTTGGAAGGATAGTGGTCCCCATCGTTGGGGTCTTCGGATTCGCTACAAGCCCAGTCAGGTTTCCTTGCAGGTCTGGGGAGTTCATTAAGATCGCAGAGAGGCTAAACGAAAGTCTATAAGCATTGCCGTGTTCTACTGCATTGCGATTATGGCGCGTACCTCTTCGTTCTTGAAGAAGTCGGTGGCAAGAGGGTGCAAACACATACAGTCTGCATCTCGGACTCCCTGTGGTCGTTGATTGGCGATCCCAAGGTGATTATGAGCGATGAGATCGATGCAATCTAGTTTGGGCACAGTCAATAACAAGTCTCCATGACTTTGTCGTAGTAGACAACTGCAAAGCACCTACCATGATTCATGAACTCGACAACGAAGTCAGCTATGTCGTCTATCGTGCATTTGCAATCCAATCCTTTCTGGGGCAGTGGATTATACAACGCTGCTCGTGCGTACGTTGATGGCTGTAGCTCAGGTACTGTGATGATATCGTACTTGTCGCCATCTGTTCGATCGCGGGAAGTGTTAGTTGGCTATATGACTTGACTTCGGGGTCGTATGGTGGCTCACCAAGATCACCACCAAGGCACATTGAGAGGGGGCATCGACCTCTTCCAGAAAAGACTAGGCAATTGGTCAAATCCCCGATGTCATAAGGGATGCCAGGTTCAGGCTCTCCGATAGCGATCACACGTCGAACATCTCCGAGGTGAACAGCCGGGCTTTGACAAGAGAAACTATGAAACCGATATGATCGATGGTAGGTAGAATAACTCACTTCCGACTAACACAAACCGGCCCTTCCAGCCAGAACGGCTCCTCTCCAGCACGGTGAATGCAGGCTAGGAAAAAGGTCCTGTAAGTCTGAACGGTCTAATCATGTGGTCTCACAACCAGAGACTGACCATAGACCTCCCCTTCCTGGAGTACATCATGAACGTCTGCTACACCAACAAGGGTCCAACAACTAGGAACTAGCATTGGGCATCAAGCATCAGTTGCCGAGAATAATAGCTTCACATCCTTACAACTTACCCGGTATCCTTGCGTGGTACTTCAGCTCGCGTTTGATGTGATAATTTGCATAGAGCAATAGCTTTCGAATGAATGGGTCACGTTGGTGAAGAGCAGTTAGACCGTACTGCTCGAGTCGAGTGAGGAAAAGCGGTATCTTATATGACGCTCCTAGACCGTGATCCCCCATGAGCTTGGCAGAGCTATTTGGGGTGTTAAGCATTTCATGTACAGCCTCCAGAGCCATGTCAAGGTATCTCATAAAGGGCGTAGGCTGGACCCCCAAATTATCGAGGAGCATGATCAATGACCTAAAAATGTGTTAGCGGACGATGGCCTTTGCAACGTTTGTTGAAGGCTAACCTGTTCAAGTGGAAAGCAATCGACGTGTCAAACGCTTCGGATATCTCGATTCCGAGTGAATTACGTGCATCAAACCCCTTCATCGAAGGTCGAATGCAGATTCGCTGTGAAAGTCGTTGAGTGAAGAGTTCATCCGAAAAGAGTCGCATCAATGCTTACTCGCCCTTCGAGCCCGTGATCCACCGATGGGTAGGTGAAAGAGAACCTGTGGTTATGAGTCAATCATAACATAGTAGATGTCGGTAAAATAGCCTACGCTTGACTGATGCGGGCACCCAAGCTGTAGAGGGTAAAGGAAAGAAAATCAGCTAGGCAAACCAGCTGAAGATGCACATTCTGACCAAGATGGCCATTTAGGTAAGTCCTCGGAGAAACTCTCTAGTGAATTCCGAATGGCATCCGCTGTGACGAAGCCTTCCCACTTCGGATGTTCAAATGGCGCCACAAACCAAACAGAATGTTGTCTTAACTATTATGTATGAGGTAGGTCAGTTGGATTCATTCTGTATATGGTGTCTATTACTCACTCCCGGTGATGAATATGCCAGGAAGCTGAAGCGGCGTCCAGCAATCGTTAAGCCTGGTGAGGATGGTTACTGCAATTGCCTGCGTACGTGTTTTAAGTCACAATCCTCACCCTTCCTCAAGATCCCGCCCACGCGTTCTCGTACAAACCCGTGATTATCAACTTCAAAGTTGGTATGGAACCGTGAACCACCTTCATCTGAAAACACCACCCGAAGGAAGTATTCATTGTATTCCGGACCAAAGAACCTGGTAACGCAGTTGGACTGTTCAACTTCAGGACCTGAAACTTCCAGGTTACAGGTTAAACGATCAACGGGGTTATGCATGCAACCCACCGCCAAGCTGAAATGATGTCGGGGTTACCCAAACGTGATGACAATGGAACGTATCGAATGGAGGGGGGGACAAGTTGGTTTTCATCCCCTTCTTTCGCGTTTCTTGCTCAGCGCGGTCCAAACATTCCTCAACTGATTCATTTTGCTTCGCAATATGGGGAATAGACTTCATGAACTATATACCGATATTTGTTAGGCACCCATCAAGGCTTGCACTCGTAAACTCACCAGCTTCAGAACATCTGCCACAAATGTGGTCCCGATGCGGTTCAGGCGGAAAATCTTCGGTTTCAACCCCAACAACTCTGTAGGGTTCAGGAGACAGTTGTAAAGTAGTGCCTCGCATTGGAACCCGACTATCCAAGGGAGCTTTTTCACCATTGCATCGACGCGGTCAAGCTTGTTTCTTGAGAACAACTCGAAGGTGCTGCTAATACACGTGCATTGAGATTGTCGTAATCTTGGTAAAAGACTCCACTTCGACATCTGGATAAAATTATACAGGTTGCTTTCGTCGCGTGCCAAGACAAGGCAAAGGGCTCGCGAAGCAAACGGTACAACACGTTCATGGGCGGCGTTGAGATGATTTATTCGTTGCCAAGACTTTTCAAGGTCAGCTGGTGCATTGCCATTAGAAGGCGCATGCTGGACTCGCATTTCGAATGACGGTGGGTTCAGTAGTTCGAGCATGACATACGGCTGGCCAAAGTCGTATGCATTGGTCATGGTCTTGATCTCGATCATAGGGATAGTGATGCGGTACTGAGTAAACCAGGATCGTGAGCGCAACCGATAAGGAGCACAAACGTGAACACACCAGATGGGAGTCTGGGCAACCGCCAATAACAATCTGGACAACGCGAGGGTGATGGTCTTCGGGACATTTGTTAAATTGGAGGTAAGCCGTTTGTCTTGATGTGCCATCTGCGGGATAGATACTCAGCGTTGAGTGACACTGGTGTACGATGTTGCTTACCAAATGGACGTTGTGAAGAGCCTGTTGGTGCATCGGGACTATAGTCTCCCTCCCATTCGATGGAAAAACTGTCCTGTTGCCGACCAATGACACCGAACTGAACGGCGGCTATTCGAATCTCGTGACCGAGTGCCCTGGTGAAAGACGGTGCGCGTCGTCTGCCGTGAGCCATCTAGACGGGGGGATCAGAGTGATGCGTTAGGAGGATAGTGACCGACAGCTGCATTAAGAAGTGACAAGAGGGCCCAGGTTTGAAGCCAAAAGCGGAAGGGACCTCCCGATAAGATCGTGTGATCCAACTCGTCGTAAAGGGAAACCTTGAGAGACCTGCAGGTCAAAGGAGAGGTCATAGTATATTTGAATGGATACATTGCACGTTCTTGGTATTGGAGCACAGAACGTTCGGCTAGATAGAAGCTTGGATCAAACGGACATTGCGTCGTATAAAGATACCCGCGTAGCTCGAGAAAGCGATGTGAAGTGACGGATGAGTATGTGAATGGGATCGGAATGGGATTGGGTGGAAGTCGTGGTGAGGGTGGTTAAGACAGTGTCCATGACGGTGACCACCACGGTGTGGGCGATGATTCTAATAGGCAATTGTAGGTGAGCTAAGGAGCATCGAAGCTGCAAACAGCTCACTGGTAATCTCTTTAGAATTAATCTTTACTTTATGCCGTGGATGTGGATTTTGTCATTGGTAGACGTTTGCCCCAACACCGAAGGCAGACTAGTCGGCGAGCATTCCTCCTGCAAGTCCAAAATTCCACCAACTAGAAAGCGTCTTGCTGCCAGATGTGTTACGTCGACGGTGCCGAATGTTTTTGAAGGGGTGTAATATGTTCCCGATAGATGGGTGAATGTTTTGCTGTTGAACGTATCCCCTATTTCCGAGATCGCCTTCTCCTCCGCGTACACCAACGATTAAGACTGCCTTCGGTACTCCTACATCGACTCCATCGTACTCGAGAAGACGGCCAAGGTCAAGTCGGAGAGTCAGGATCCGAGGATCAAGTTGAGAATCGGGAGGTGTTCTTACACGAAGTAGGTTGGTTCAGCGGCCGAGCCGCGGGGAACTTCAGACTTACACATGATCAGTTCGAGTCAGGCTACTTACCGTCGAGTAAGAAGGGAATGAAGGCTGAAGGGGGGTGCGGGCATCATGTCCGATTTCGCAGGTGTGTCCACGCCGATTTCTCTGCCATTGTTAACCCCGCTCGTCGTGTCCATGGTCACGTACTGGCTCCGGATGGTAGGTTCCAATGTGCGAGTCATGCCCGAGGGGTAATGGGCGAGAGCATTGGGTGTCGAAACCGATCGCGATGGAATACGATTGGCTGGCCAGCGTGCTAGCGAACAAGAGTGGGAACGAGATTCCGAATGCCAATGGTGGGGGGCTTGGCTGTAGTGGTCGGTGATCCCAAAAGAGTGCCCATGACCGTACGAATGATACTCTTGATGGGCGAAAATCGGTGACGAGACAACATGCGAAGCGGTAAACAACTTACCAACTCCCATTAGTCCCAACGACGAAGGCCATATAACTCGTAGAGCTGATGACTATCCGAACGTGTACTTGTGCCGTACACGTAGAGCCCACCCGGAAACCCAAAACATCATCGATATCGGAGACGACGTAGAAATACATCATATTACGGAATTTGGTGTAGCGTTTGTGAAGGACGGGATTCGTGAAGGAGGGTGGCGAGTGGGCAGGTTGCGGCGCCTCGGAGGTTGCTTAAACTGAGGAACGGTGAGGAGTTTGACAGAGTTGGGAAGAGAGTCGAAGGCGCGTCGGGATTCTAGCTCCGATCCAAATTTGCGGGGAATCCCGAACGACCCCTTGACCACTCCTCCACTTTGCAAATCGCGAACGTTGGCTCGAGAATCACTCAGGCAGAAATCTGGGATCGATAGGACTCTCTGAAATACAAGGGTACGCTGAATACCGGGGCTATTTACTCAGATGACAATGGTGCCAAGCGGCCCAAGCCTGACTACAACGGTGTAATCGTTTAGTTCACAAACCACACTGTCTTCGCCATAATGGAAACGGATATGATAATCGGTGTTCAGGGTGCCCTAGATGGCCTCTTGTCTCGTTATTTATCTACTACGTAAGTGTCGCCCAAGTGCCGCCGGTTGAGGGGACTCGTCCGTTGAACCCGTACACTAGGTCCAACCTTGCTACGCCCGACAAGGACACTCCGGCGATAACTATAGCCGAAGATATTCTCTCTATTACGGCCAAGTGGGTTTTGAATATGAAACGCCGCTGGAACCGTGCATTGCCCATTTATCGTCTCCCAACCGAAATCCTCTTGTTCATCTTCCAACTCTGCGTGCCATCCGACGAATTCTGGCTACCCGAAAATCATCAAGTGATGAAACTCGATTATTCGCCCAGCACGAGCAAGTACTACGGATACCTCCTGACGTTGTGTGGTGTTGCTTTTGACTGGGCCCAAATCATATGTGATGCACCTAACTTCTGGGTGTACACCTCTTCACAAGACCATCCGCGGCTGACGGAGCTCGTTCTTGAGCGGTCGCGGACCTCGTTGTTGTGGGTCAAATATCATGCCAAATCGATGATGGGTGCACCTGATAGCACCAAGAGGTTGGACAAATATGCGGCAGCCGTTCGTGGGGAGTCTCATCGTTGGC
>WSTW01000065.1:0-56634 GCA_019632305.1 Tulasnella sp. 403
TGCCCGGCGCTCAGGACGAATGGAGGTACAAAGGTGGATACTGGGAAGCTAGAGCCCTGAAACAATGGGACATGTCTCCTAAACTATGGTGAGGTGATTACTCAATAAGCGATCCAGCTTTCCGCTATCAACAACTGGACTGTATTTGCTACGACTGACGACACATCATTTCATGAAATATACCCTTATAGATCTCTTCTATCCCAAGCGCGATCTTGGCGGCTTCCTCACTTGTCCTCGACGGCTGAAGCGTTGCTTTAGCCGATCTTTGCGTTGGAAAAGTCCAGCTCCGGATGCGCTTTTTTGAATTTCTCGAGCATCTGGTGGATGTCAATGAGATGGGATATAGGGTGTAATGATACGGGGGACGAACCTCCATCTTCTTCGCCTCGTCGGATGTGGGCTTGCCAAGGTGCTGTGAACAATCGTCAAAATCCCAGAGAGGTTACAACCGTAATGAGATTCACCTTTTGCTGGTTATCGAACTTCAGGAGATTGTCAGTTACGAGGTCACTAGCGACGTCACAGGATGCGTGCTATGCTCACCATCATCTTTTCTACCATGCCTCTAGAAACGACATTATGAGTCATTTCGGCGTGTCATTCCGAGGCAACTAGCTCACCTCGTCTCGCCATCGAGATCGCTTAGTTTACTGTTCTCTGGTACGATCTTGGTAACATCGACCTTAGGATGGTGCGTCAGGACGTTCTCCCACCACTCTTGCTTGTTAATCTTTTCGAGGTGGATGTGTATCTCCGATTGATCCTCTGGAAAGAACCGGCATTACACAACAATCCCAAGGGTGGTGTGGTTCGCGATACTTACGAACAGTCCATGTACTTTCCTCGACTTTAATCTCTCTGCAGAGGTCACCCTCGAGGATCTTCTCTTTGCCCTTCAATCCGGCCGATAGTTTCTTCTTCATGATCTTGATATCTAAATCCCTTGCCCTGGTGCCCTTAGGAACAGGTACATAAATGTCCACTTCTCCAAGTTCTTGCTTCCACTTGTACGGCAGGGCTACACGACAAGGTCACAGGCGCCCGGACATAACGCTGGGGAGGGACTAACCGGCCTGTTCTTCTGCCTCCTTCGCTCTGATCTCGTTATCCCTTTGCTCTCGCTGCTCAGGGGTCATCTTGTCATACTCTTCAGCGTTCATGTTGCGTGTGGTGGATGGAAGTTGCTCTAAACTGCAAATAGAAATCAGACGGACATAACGGTGGTTTTATCCCACGTCAGGGTTCTTCAGTCTGTTTTGCGACTCGCCGTCCTCCGCGTTGCTCTCAACGTTGTTCAAACCATCCGAACGCATTGCAGGCGGCAGCAAAACATGGTAGATCCAGGACTGTCCGCGTCGGTGGTGAGTACATAGCCTGTATTCTATGTTCCTTTGTCATTTGGGTCACGCTCGGGGCTGACCTTAATGAATGACATGCCTGAACCACTCGATTATTCGTACCCTACACAAGGCTGCCCTGAAAAGTCGGATTGCCGTCTACACCGTCGACCGCCTCAAGGCTATTATACAAGCCTTCAACGAACACTGTGGGAGCAACCTCAGCCGTTCCGGCAAGAAGTCTGAATTACAAGACAAATTGAGGCATCAACTAGACAGCTGGGAGTTGAGCAATAGCATCGTGTCTATCAACACCGCCAGGAAGGTCTTGGACCATATTGATATGAACGGAACGTATGTATGCCCTGCTTTTACCATTTCGATTGTGACTGACGGCGGTTGACTTTGTCAAGGTATAACGTTAACACGCTGGTCCAAATGCTGCATCTACCGAGTCCAACAGTGGCGCGCCCTCCTCCACTACCCCCAACCACTGGAGTAAATCTCCCCCAAAGCAACGGCGCGAGTTCTTCCAGTACAAATGGGACCTACTCCTCAATAAGTCGGACATGTAAGTCGCCCGTGATCTGCATGACAATCTCTTTGCTCACGCTCCATGGTGTGCCATAGCGGTTCCTGCCATACCCTTCGTAGCTTCTCCATTTTTCGAGGTAGAAGAGCCCGTGTCCGCAATCACCCCGTGTCCAGGTAGCAACAGCCACCTTATCGCCCGCGCCCAAGTGCACCGCTGACTCCCCTCTGCCTCCCTCTCTCGATTTCAGAATCTCTCAATCTACACGATCGAAAAAACGTCTCCTTGACATTTACCCTCTCTGCGGAGCAGAGGGAAAAGCTATTATCAACGACGTGGGGTTGTTCCTGAGAGTGCGGATACACTCTTGACCACTGACACCGCTTTTCTCCGTGTAGGGCGAATTATCAACTACGCTTGTACTGCACATCATCGATGCACTACATCCAGCCCACAGCCTTCCGACCGCAGCGGCAAACTGCTCCCTGTTTGATGGAGTTCCCGAACACTTGCGAGATCCGGGTCAACACCGTCAACCTCCACGCCCAAACTAAGGGCTTGAAGAAGAAAGCAGGTACAGCACCTCCCGCCCATCTTGGACCTAATATTCGGACCAATTCCGGTGCCACAAATACCGTGGAGATGATATACTGCAACAACAACCCAGTACAGGGACAAGTGAATACGAATAATAGGGTGAGACGCGGCTCATCTATTCCTTTGAGGTCTGATCCATATGTCGTGCGCGTAGAAGTATTTCATGCAAGTCAATTTGGTGAAAACTACGTCCGTGCAGGAATTGGTCGATCGGCTACGGAAGGGAAAGTACCGTTCTAAAGAAGACGTCCTCGTTCAGAGTACGTAGATGGGCTAATTGGTTCACTTATAATCGTACTCACTTGGACTCTTTCAGGGCAAAAGCATACTTCCGATGATGACGATATCGTTGCTGGTCCTCAGAAGATGTCGCTTAAATGTCCGGTATGTCGTTCTTGGATCGTGCAAAGGTCGCTTATCCTTAACGCCCTGCCTTCAGCTCAGCTACGTCCGTATCGCCCATCCCGCAAGATCTTCGGCGTGTGTGCACCCTGGTTGTTTTGATGCCACTTCGTGGTATTCAATGATGGAGATTACCACGACATGGTCATGTCCGATATGTGAAAAGAAGTTGGATCTCCCAGAAATGATCATCGATGGGTGAGTCACCCGCTGTTTTAAATCAACTTGGGCGTGGTTCTTACGACACAACAGTTACTTTGACTCCATTCTGAAGAGCACGCCTGATGATGTAGAAGACGTCATGGTGGAAGCCGACGGTGAATGGCACACTTTGGACAACAAGTACCATTCAGACGGATGGATTCCCCCCAAAACCGCGATGGCTACCACTGCCTCTTCATCTTCTTCCACTATCGCCAGGGATTCTCAGTCACTTCCGCCACTCCTGGATAAAGTGAAGCTGGAAAAATTCGATGAACCCATCTCAGCTCATGCGATGACGCATGCCACACCGGCTGAAGAGATTGTTCTTGATTCTGACGACGACGACGTTGACGCTGCTGCTGTACGCAGAGAAATTATTCCACATCAAGGCAACCGAGCTGCTCCAATACGGACCAGCAGTGATGATGTCATCGACTTGACGGGCGACTCCGATGAAGAGTCGCCTTTGCCGCCCCCAACACCAGCCTTCAATGCCGGTGGGAAGCGCAAGGAGAGGAGTCCCCCGCTCGGGTTGGTCATCCAAACTGCCCTTGGAGATCAGAGTGGCAAGCGGGCTCGATTAGACTCGTACGGAAGGAACACGTGGAATAATAGGAACGATGAACCCTACAGTCCAGCGAACGGAGGCAGCGGTGGGGGCGCGTACAGGCAGTACGGTGAGGGCGACGGGGGTGCGTCCAGTGCGCCCGGAGCGTATGGTCGTTCGAGTTACTCTCACAACTACAACCTCCCTCCTCTACCATTGGGCTACCAAAACCAAAACTCGCTCAGTCACTCACCTCCGAACGGCACGCCATGCTCCCCACTTCTAAACTCCCCGACATACCGTTCAGCCGAATACCCTCAATTGCCTCCAATTGTGCTCTCCAACGGCCGTCCGCCCCTTGCGCCTCATCCAACGTTACGCGGACTACCTCCTCGTCCCAACTGGAACCCCCCTCGTCCGTCTCCCGAGCGTGAATACCCGCGGCGCGACTATTCCCGACCATGGTAGGTTCGTATTCAATTCCTTCATGTGAGTCGGTATCCCGACGTGTAGAGTATTTCGTTCTTGCGCGTGAACTTTGAATTTAAAGTGGGGGGTCGTAGGAGGGGCTAGGTCAAGGAAGTGGAGCCTCTGTGAGGGGCTATGATCGGGTTGTGGCAGGGGGCTACGTCGGTGAGACGCGACGGGCTGCATCACGGTTTTGCGGGGCAGAAATCCGGTTTTCGATTTTACAATACGATATATCCCGTGAATGGTTCAAATTGACATTTTTGGTATATTCCCCGATGCGAACCACGTCTTCCCGCCGTAAACGAGAATTATGTACTACAAGGAATTTACGCGCGTTGGCGGGGTTGGCGGGGTAGCGACATCGGAGGAAACCGCCGTGCCGTGTGAATGAGCGTGGAGTTCAAAAACTTCAGTCTAGCAATTCTTTTCTACGCACTTGTACACCATCCCCTCTCAGTCTACCCCCTCTCCCATTACCCCCTTCTCCTACCAAAATGTCGTCGCAGAAGAAATCCAAGACCCCACAGGAGTTCGCCAGTGAGTGATCGCTTCATCTGGCCGTTGTGTCTGCAGAAATTTTGGGAGATAGCAACCATATCTATGAACACGCGACTGACGAAACTTCCTCTCTGTAATGATTTATAGCTGACTTCATGATGGGCGGTGTTTCTGCTGCTGTCGCAAAGACCAGCGCTGCTCCCATTGAGCGTATCAAGGTCAGTTGAATGTGAAATTTGCTGCAGCGTGGCATCCGTCACTCACTCCGGCCTTGTCTGCTACATTCTCATGCGTCGTGGCACTCTTCGACCGACGCGCACCGTGCAAAACTTGCTTGCATTGTAATAGCTCTTGGTGCAAAACCAGGATGAGATGATCAAGCAAGGTCGTCTTGCCTCCCCCTACAAGGGCATCGTCGACTGCTTCTCCCGCACCTACCGCGACGAGGGTCTCCTTTCCCTCTGGCGTGGCAACACTGCCAACGTCATTCGTTACTTCCCCACCCAAGCTCTCAACTTTGCCTTCAGTACGTGGTCCTTTCATTTTTTTCTTCTTTCAGGGTTGGGGTTAGAAGTCTAATCTCAAATTGTTGGTAACGTGTAGAGGACTACTTCAAGTCACTCTTCGGCTTCAAGAAGAACGATGGCTATTGGAAGTGGTTCGCTGGTAACGTCGCCTCTGGTGGTGCTGCTGGTGCCTCTTCCCTCCTCTTCGTCTACTCCCTCGACTACGCCCGTACGCGTCTTGCTAACGACGCCAAGTCTACTAAGGGCGGAGGAACCCGTCAGTTCAACGGCTTGGTAGATGTCTACCGCAAGACCCTCGCATCCGATGGTATTGCTGGTCTCTACCGTGGCTTCGTTCCTTCCGTCGCCGGTATCATCGTGTACCGTGGTCTCTAGTGAGTTCTCTATGCTGCGTTCTGTGACGTCATACTGATGACGTTGCACACAGCTTCGGTGTTTACGATTCCTTGAAGCCCGTTGTCCTCGTCGGTGCTCTTCAGGGCTCGTTCCTTGCGTCCTTCTTGCTCGGTTGGGGCGTTACCATTGGTGCTGGTCTTGCTTCTTATCCTCTCGACACTATCCGGTGCGTGCCTTGGTGCCAAAATTTTTGATCTTGACTGACCCTTATCTTACCACATTTAGTCGTCGCATGATGATGACTTCTGGTGGCACTGTCCACTACAAGTCCATGTTCGACGCTGGTTCCCAGATCATCCAAAAAGAGGGTACCAAGTCTCTCTTCAAGGGTGCTGGTGCCAACATCCTCCGTGGTGTTGCTGGTGCTGGTGTGCTCTCCCTCTACGACAAGCTTCAGGAAGTTATGTTCGGCAAGGTCTACTCCGGTGGTAAGCGCCTTGTTTCCTGATCAAACTCATGATCTAACATCCTTTTATAGGATCTGGTTAAAAAATTGGGAATCGGGTAGGGCGATAGACATCCACGTGCCTCCTTTGCATATCCGTAATAGACTGCATCAATCTTCCCGTTCCTTGTTGTCGTTTCCGCCACAGGCTTTGTCTAATACATCCCTCACCGGAAGCGTTCTTCCAACGAAACAGTTGCGAGACCGAATCCATGTCGAGTCCTAATGTGTGGTAGAATCATTCCTGAGTTCGGTAAGTACGCGACCGGTGTTCAACCTCCGCTCGGATGATGTAACGTGACGACCACACCGGTTTTCCTACTTGCGACCTCTTCGCCCACGCCCGCTTCACTGGCATCAGCTCATCAAAACCTCTACATCTAACATCGCCCTCGTTCTCGGTACGAGCAACACCGCCGTCGGTACGGCTCGATGCATTCTGGAAACTTGCCCCATGATATCGTTCAAAAAGGACGAGGCTTGATCTGGTTTCAGACCTAGCAACCCTTCAGGTATATAAACGGGTCGCTGTATCATACTTGCCCTCATCACTACTCACTACTCTCGCGCTCTCAGAAACCGAATCCCCACTACTATACCTCCTCCTTAATACCAGTCCTCGTTTTAACAGCAATATAATTCTACCGGCTCTCACATCAACACAAAACATGAAGAACTTGGCTCTTGGCTCTTTGGCTATCGTTGCTGGCGCTGCGCTGGCTCGGCCTCTTACTACTCCTACGGACGGTGATTTTGGTGAGCGATGTCTTTTCCTGGACAACCACAGTTCGTTGACGGGTTAGAGAAGCTGGACAATTGGCCCGTCGCGGGTATGAATGCCCCAAACGGGAGTATGTCCCGGTTACGCCTGGATTCGTGGCCGGGTTCTCTGATTCGAACCAGATCCCCATCAAGGTTCGTACTTGTGGGGTGTGAGCTGCTGGGCCGGCTGATGTTGACACGGCGGTTTTATCTAAAGTCGGATCCGAAGAGGAGTGGCGGCAATATGTGTGCTTATGCGGCATATGGAGGGCAGCTGTCGACGATCTTGTATACGCCAAGGTCGTCCGACATCGATGAAAAGGAAGTCGACCCCGCCACGTTTGTTTCGTTCGTCAAACAGGTAATGCGTCCCCCCCGTTATAGTTGGCTTGTTGGATTGACAAGGCGAATTGTTGTACAGTTGAGCGAGAACCCCCCATTGGTGCAACGTATGGAGGACAACGAGCAATGGGTGTTCGTTCAAGTGGCCGAAAGGCTCCTCATTGAGGAAACGTTCATGTTCAACAAGATGCGCGGATCGCTGAGTACGCCCTTTGTCGGAGGTTTCAACGTTTGTCAAGTCCTAACCTCCTCGCGTAGGGCCGGCACAGTGCGAACAGTTCGTCGCCGGAACGCACCAAAAGGTGGTCGACAAGATGGCTGAGTTCGCCGAGAAACGCGGCGTGATGTTCCATAATTTGGACTATGGCAAGGTGAGTTGGGTAATGCTACGATTATGGGACGATGAGTGCTGAGTCGCAATCCGTGATAGATCTGGTGGTCCAGCGATCTCACCACCTTGACGTTCACCAATTGGTTCCTCCCTGTCCCACCTAGCAACATGGACGCACTCGTGCCTCAGATCATCCAAGTAGAAGATCTCCAGAAAGGTGGAAACGCGTGGGGTCTCAAGAACGTCGTACCGCGTAAACCCGGTCCCGTGTCCGAAGAAACGGTATGTAGTTTCCATTATCTTACCGGGTAGCATCTTTATCTGATTGTTTCTGTAGAAACGACAATGGCTAGAGGGAATCTCCAAGCAGCAAATCCAACCGTACGACGGGACGAGGACGACCGAATTCGGCGAACAAGTCGAGGTCAAGGGCGTATGC
Organism: Tulasnella sp. 403; assembly: GCA_019632305.1. NCBI lineage: Eukaryota > Fungi > Basidiomycota > Agaricomycetes > Cantharellales > Tulasnellaceae > Tulasnella > Tulasnella sp. 403. Next base: position 7,834 of record WSTW01000065.1, read on the forward strand.
GGCTCGCAGCGGGCGTCCGTGCAAGTGGACTGGACAGAACCTTTGGACTCAAAGACCCGCAAGTCACGACCAGTCGACAAAACCTACCATATGTCGACGGGCAATATCCAGTACGACCCCAAAACGGGCGAGAACTCCGTCGGGACGTCCGATTCCGGACGCGGTCTCCAAAAATCGGCGTCGGGGAATCTCAAGAGCGCCAAGGACGCCTTGAAGAATTCGGAGAGCTTTTATGGGGGATCGCGGATCGGCGGTGGCAGCAAGCCTAACGGTGACCTAAAGTCCAACACGTATCCTCTTGGTGCGAAGGATATCTAGACGACCTGTGATCACGACCTTTTTGTCGAGTTTCGGGGGCGAATGTACGTTTGGCGTCATAGCGGGTTCGAATGAAAGGTGATGGCCGGAAGACTGTGTGACCTTTTCTCTTCGTACATGTGCGACTGTGGAAAAAATGGCCTATATTCATCATAACCTTGAGCTGCCAAGCATGCTAGTCGGGACTGAACGGCGTCCAAGGCCCTTCCCACCACATGCAGGCGGACAACACGCTTTCGGCTTGACAGAGGTGTACAATGAAAAAAAGGATACTCTTCGGCCGTGTGATCATACGCCCTAGGTTAAGTTTAAGTTCCACGCCTGTACAGAAGGGGCGAAAGGCCTCGCACGGGATGGAAAAACGTCAAAGCGTGTCGTGCGTCGGGGAGCGGTCACCCTCGTGATGCGAGATCACGTGCCAGGCCCATCTGGAAACCTTACGAGCTGGTCATCCGGGTATTCTGATTTGACATTTTTTGCAGATGGGAGTGCGGCGGATGGTTTGAAGCTTTCTGGAGACCAAAGTTTGGCTTGTGAGCGCGGGGAAAGGGTCTGAACATCCCGGATAGTCGTTGTGCATATGGAAACATCTAGGTTTGTTCCATCTGCGTTTTGACCGAATTCTTCCAAGCGTACAAGTTGTACGGGATTGGGGGGGATGGAGCACGTTGTCCTTCACGGGGATGGGGACGCCTAGGCATGTTGTGGCCTCGCAGCAGTATCAGACCAAGAGAGCGGTCAAGGGTCATGGTGCCGTGACAAAGCGTCCAAAACGTCAGGTACTCATCCTGTAATGCGACAGCAATGGTATTAGTGAGCGGTTTGTTTCGCTACATGGGCGGTGCAAGACCATTATCGACGGCGGTGTCACCAGACAGGGCGAGTCTCTTCCGATCTGCGCCCCATGCGATCATTACTCATCAAAAAATGGGTGATTTTATGGAACTCCGCAGCACGGTCAAGCTATATTGAGCCACGTACGGCATATGGCAGTGGCGTTTGAGCGTCTGTCTGAACTTGCGCAGCGCCAAAAGCCACTACTAATAACGATGATGCCAAAAATAGCAGTTCATTTTATACCAGCCACACACAGTATGAAAAATATTATTCACCAAGAAGACGGTGATAGGGATCTGGAATGCCCGTGCGGTGAATCTATATCGGGTAACCTCTTGGTGACCTCCGCCAAGGGATAGTCATCCCGTGCTGCAAGCCTGGACTCTCTTGCATACACGCTGTGTGCTGCGGGCCGACTACTACGCCCACCAGTTTGTCAGGTAACCCCAACGCTAGGGGGAACCAACGAGGGCCTCGATAGCCTTTTCACCACTCAAGTCCCCAAAATGAGTCCGAACAAATGACCCATTCGTACGCTTTCACCGTGCTATACGCATACGGTGATGGTGGTAGTCATGTCACAAGACAGTTGAACGATCAACCGCATCCACCGAATGCGCTTGTTCGACCTAAATTCGGCCTGTACCCCAAAAACAAATGTTCTGCGGTTGAGACCCCAGTTGCTGTGCTAAGAGGCGAAGGCCAAGTCCGATCGTGAAGGGCATTCCATAAACGAATGGGTTGAGGGATCATCTCTGCTGGCGGAGTGTTCCTCGTTCGGTTGGCCCGAGGTGGGCCGTTCAACGGTGGTGCCGGAAACCGGCGTCTTTTTATTCCTTTCCGCGATGGAAAAGTATACCGGCATTGGGACACCGTGATACGTCGGGGTGGTTCGATGTTCGAAGTGGAGTGTTCGGTCGGAGAGAAGAGGCTGGGTCGGTGTTTTTCTGTTGTTCTAGGGACATGAGAGCGGTTTATCGAGTCCGGCCCAGGCCTTCGAAATACACAGTCGGATGGATAACGACGTCTTGCTTTTCGATGGGTGTCGAACATCCGGCCCAGGCTTCGGTGTCACCCTTCGCCGTGCTCCGAGGCGTTTGTATAATGAAGAACAACAGGCCATCCGGGAGGTGGTGCTTCTGCAAGGCCTGGGCGATGCCGGCATCACGACCCAGCACAAAGGAGCGTCGCAAAGAGACTTGGTGGAAACGTGCGACGCTGCAGGTAAGACGTCTGAATGTCGCGGTGTCCGACAAGAGGTTAATCCATTAGAAGGGGCATGAGTGGGTAGATAGAAGGACGGGATAGAAAGACAGGAGAGATTATTTGTTCTTCAGGGCCGGAGGTGGATGTTTGATGGAATGGCAGGGCAGTTCGTCCAATCGACCGACGGGCTTGTTGCAAGCGAGCGTCGCGATAATCGGGTGGCACCGTTCCAACGCTGATAAGGTCGTCCCTTTCGATCGCACGGCCCGATCGATCTGTGCGTGTCTCTCCGCGATACTTTAAAGCCTCGCGCTGAGAGACATCGGGGGAGAGATTAGATCTTTGGTTGGCGGGTGGGTGAGTTGGGCGGGGCGTGAGGGGGAGGCGCCCAGATGTGTGGCGAGATGCGTTATCAGTTCCCTTTCTGGAAGGATGGGAGAAGGATTGTGTGCCTCGGTTGTGAAAGAAGACGTGCATCGACGCGATTTAGACGAGGGTACGTTCAATACGACGACGCGGTGATGCTCCAGTGCGTTGGTACTGATGTGCGCTTTAGGTGGAGTTGGCGATTGCGGAAGGCGAGAGGGGGTGCCGGCCGAGGTGGAATTTCGGTCTATCTGACCATAACGGGGTGCCGAGAGAAAGCAGATCTGGCGCCAGAAGGGTCAACTCGGTAGTCAGGTGGGTGTATTTTGGGAAAGGTGAGTCGCGTGCAAGGAGACGAAGATCTGGTATTGCGCAACGAGCCACTATCCAGACCGACTAGACAACGGATGCAACGAAGGTCTTGGAAGAACACTCGAGTGATCGTTATCTTGACAAAATGACGCCAGGGAGAAGATGGGCTTGGTAGATCCTGAAAAACGTGCTGGGCAGGAGGATCACGCATCCCCGCATTCGGACGTACGCACGGGAGACAGGAGGCGATATGATCATCCTCACTAGAGGCAAGAGTGTCAACGAGGATGGGCAATTTTCGCGTGTTATTGTTATGCCATCTGTCAGGGGCAGCGGAAACACACGTCGTCGTTCGCACTCCACAGGCGACCCCGGGTTTGTCTGTATCCTTGGTGTCGGGAGGGAGGAGCCCTGTTTGGGAGATGAGGGGAAGGTGACGGCCGAATGGAGTTCCGGAAGGAGTTTACCGTGCTTGTCAGCGAGTCTTCGAAGAGTCGAGACACGGGATGCAAAGTAAACAATGGGAAGATCGGATGCTCTTGTTACGCGGATGGGTGAGATGGCCTATGGTTCTAGGTTTGGCAGAGACAAGGCGAGTGCGCCCGAATTGCGAGGGGAGAGCGGTCATTTGTTCAGCCCACCTGAGCTGTAACACATTGTCTCAGTCATAATGATGCCCCAAGTCTAATGGGGTGTCGGGCGAGGTAGTAATACCTCTAGTGAGACGTGGAAGCACGAGTTATGACGAATTGAACTGTAGAGTTCAAAGCGATTAGTGGCAGAAAATCGAGTAACAGGTGACCCAAGAAAAAGGTAAATACCTCGACCATGTCACCGACCGTTGACCGATTATGTAAGCGAAGGTGGTATATTTCTGCCCCCTCGAGTCCCGTCGTCTCCCGCTCTTCACTCTACCCCCCCTCAATCCCCTCGACAAGTCTCTTCTGCGTCTTCAGACTGCATCGCGTGCCCGACCGGACCTTTCATATTCAGTGCAAGCACAGGACCACAGCCATGCCGGTACGCGGGTGGTCACCTGTCCTTGCCAGTCCTTGTTTGAATCCAATCCGCTGATTGTTTATATAACTCCTCCAGCTCCTCTACCCTCGTTTCCCCATCGATACCCCCACCTACACCCAAAGGATGCTCTCCATCATGTCGGCCAATGCTTCCTCTCCTTGTACTGACGGTCGCATGCCGAGTGCTCCGCAATGCACTGAATCCGTCGTCGAGGTGAGCTTCGCTGGTGCTTTGGCCACGTCCGAGGCTCATAACGCCTCCGCAGGCCGATAATACCACGCAAGCCATGGATGAACTCTACAGGTGGGTTTTCCGTTGACGACTATTCCATCACCCCGGGTACTAACGGAACCGCTGCTCTTCCGTCTCACAGACTGGTCATCACCACCCTACCCACCAACCAGCCGATCATCATACGGTGCAATTTGCCGACATGGCAGAGTGAGGAGTCCTTAGCTTCCTTCGGTAAGCGCCCCATTTGTGCATCCCACGGGCTTTTGGAGCCCCAGGTGCCTTTCCCCACATCGCGTTCGTGTATGCTGACGGTGCTTGCACGTTTCTTCTGTCTTTGCCCATAGGTGTGGATTTATATGATCTCCGCGCACTTCATGCCAAATCTCTCGTCTTCGTCCATGCCTTTACTGACAAACTGAAAGCTGCCGGGGTGAGTTGTGTCTGTGCACGTTGGTCTAGTCCGTTCCTGACGATTGCCCTCGTCCTTTCAAAACTTGCTCTGTGGTTCCCCAGTTCCAAGCTTCTTACAAACTGACCATCTCCGCCGCCACCCCATGCACGCTACTTCGCGTCACGTCTGGGGACCCGTACACAGCGTTGCCTCAATCTGAACTTGACAAAACCTGTGCGACGTTGAAAGAAAAATTAGCCACGGTTGCTCAGAGGTACGTAAATTTCTTGCGACGCGCTTCACTGCAGTGTCGTTGCACCCTGTGGGCTGGACGCTGACTTTCCCCGCGTGGCACAGGGACCGGCTTTACATTACCACTCTCTGCAGCATCCCGGCTCTTGTTATCACATAATAATACCCCGCGACTCGCCATTGCTTCACGACCTTATTGCATCTCCTTTTTATTTCCACGGACGTTTGGTCTCTCCGGTTTTGTTTTCGTCTCTCAATCAACGACTTCTTCCGAGGCAGGAAACCACCCCCTTCAGCGCATCTATTTTTGACATGCCCTCCCCTCATGATTATTTTCCGCTCGATCGTACTCTGTTTTCCCCTTCTCATGCTGCATCGTGTATAATCTACTTACTCACCCTCGTGCGTATAGAGAGGTCTTATCCTCCCTCACTCGACCTCTGGCGTATGCTCGTTCACATGCCTTGACAACGGAATTCCCGGCTACTTCATTCCCGTTCCTCTGCGATGACGCTACCGGGATTTGTAAGGACTTGGGCCGAGGACGAAATTTGCCCGGTAAGAGGTGTCCAGCACTGCGGGTGACGATGGACATCGCATCCCGCAAGCTAATCGCTTGCACCCTCGCAGTCGTCGGATGGGAAGAGTCGATCGCCTGGTGGGTTTCATTATTACAGTGAACCGCGCGAAGGATCGATTTTCCCGTGAGGACCCTCAAACAAGAGTGAGCTCGCAAAACACCCATCCGAATTTCAAGTCTCCTTTCTCTCCCCAAGGCTTTCCTTTCCCCACCTCCCCTTCACCACCACCTCCCCATCGCGTCGGTATAACCTTTAATTATTCCTTCGTTAGAGCCTCTCCTCCCTACGACAAACGCGAAATCGTTTTACCACCCAGCCCCCTCTGAGAAATGTTGAACTTAGCAGACACGATCGAATCCGCGTTTCCGTTCTCCCTGCCGGTATGGTTTACGTCGTACCACCAGGAGGTGACGCCGTTGTCGACGTGGCCGAGTGTGGCCACTGCGATTGCGGTGTATCTGGGTACGATATTCGGACTAAGGGAGATTATGAGGGATAGAGCCCCGTTGAAGTTGAATACGCTGTTCCAGGTAAGTCGGTTTTTGCATCGTTACCTTGTCGTTTGGTATTTTTTGGGTGGTCGGATGCCTTTTTTGGGGGGAAGCTGGTGACGCGACCAGTCCAAACTGTGATGAACTGCGACTGGCGGTTGCACTGTCGCTCCTCCACGTATCGACGCGTTTTTTGCATTGTTTTTTGACGACGTGTTCGAGCGCTGACTGACGTTCCTGTTTTTGGTATTTTGCCTTCTCTCGTTCGGGGTTCTTGACCGTCCGCTTGCCGATTCACATGATTCGCGGACGCTCTTTTGCCACATCGTCTCTCTGCCGGACCGGCAACTCGCGTCGCTCGCTATCAAAACTCATCAATCTCTGTCATAATGGCGTCCATGTGGATAGCTGCATAATTTGATCCTGACGACCGGGAGTGGGCTGTTACTTGCGGTGATGCTGGAGGAGATCGTTCCGATCGTTTGGAACAATGGGTTGTTTTACGGGATTTGCGGGTATGGAGCGTGGACGCCTGTAAGTTCGAGTTTCTTTTCAAAAGCGTATTGAGGTGGTGTTGGTCTAAGATTGCCTGGCGGGCGGATGTCTCTGAGGTGTCTTGGAGCATGTCTCATTACTCCGTTTGGCACGTTTCGAGGGAGTTCCAACCAACTCACCTCATCAAGCGAACTTATTGCTATGCGTTACTAAGAATATGTGCTAACTGCTGCATCTCTTCTCTTCGGGAACGTCGGTTTTGGGTGCCTTTTTGGGTGACACTGTCTTATGATACAGAGGCTTGAATTCTTCTATATTATCAACTACTATTTCAAATATCTCGAGCTTATCGACACGGTGTTCCTCGCACTGAAGAAGAAACCCCTCGGTGAGTGGGTTTTTCGGTTTGGGGTTGGATTTGGGAAGAGATTACCGTAGAGTGTCGAGGGCTGACCCTTGGTTCTGGTTTTTGGTAGCTTTCCTCCACGTCTTCCATCACTCTGCAACCGCCCTGCTATGTTTCACGCAGCTCAACGGAAGAACCAGCGTCGTAAGTCCCTCGATCGATCATTCTTGTTGAAAGTTTTGTTGATTCTCTGATCAACTCTCCAGTCCTGGGTCCCAATTGTGCTAAATCTGACCGTCCATGTCTTCATGTGTAAGTCGTGTGGGGCGTGAAATGGGATCGTCGTGGAAAGTAACGCGAAACTCTTTGTTCAGATTACTATTACTGGGCGACTGCCGGTGGACGCAAGATCTGGTGGAAGAAATACTTGACCAGCATGCAAATCACGCAATTCATCATTGACTTGTTTGTTGTATACTTTGCCAGTACGTTTATCCCCGACTCGCGTTGTTGGGTTGTGGTGACTGACCTTCCTTTCTCGTAGCGTACGCATACTTCTCTTCGACCTACTTCCCGGGTCGTTACCCTAGTCCCGGTAACTGTGCCGGCGAAGAGCATGCTGCTATCTTTGGTTGCGGGTTGCTCACGTCATACCTCTTCCTGTTTATCGACTTCTACATCCGGACGTACAAGGGTGGGGCCAAGCGGGGTTCCAAGCCTATTGCATCCAAGGATGCGGATAAAGTCAAGGCCAACGGAGTAGCGAACGGTCATGCCAACGGGTCCGCTAAACCCAATGGCCTTGCCCAACATTGATGAGCCGAGGATCGATTCTTGGCGGGTTGTTCCTACAATTGGTGCGAAGGAGGTACGAGGGTTGTTAACGAACGTTCAGCGATGGGCATAACTCGTGTTGTAGGACGAGTATGCGATACGTCGTTGTCATGTCCCTCTTGTCGGGTCTTTTCTTCCATCGTTTGCAAAGTTTAAACAAGAACGTCCCGCGTGCGTATATACCCCCCTTTTCCGTCTCGAGCTTATTTCTACATGCCATGCCTTCATCGTCGATGGCGGGGGTGTGGCAGCCTCCTATTGTTCAGTGCAACGTCTCGTCATGGACGAGATATTTTCCTTCTCGGTTTCACCTTGATCAATTCATCGCATCATCTGACACTCCCCTCCCCATTGCATTCCGTCTTGTTACCACCGTCTTTTATCTATAGCGCGAATGTCGTTTCTCCGTACATTACCTTGCTGCTGGTTTTTGGGATGTCCTTTTGTAATTGTTTTATTTCTTTTCTAGTTGCGCTAGTCGGTAGGCAGGTGTAGGAATCGGCGAGAGGGAAATAAAAAAACAGCTGCGGTCGTTCATTGGTTTGGGCTGACGTGTGGGATGTTTGCTAAAGAGGTGTAGAACGCCTCAAGGAGCAATCGCGCCACTTTCAACGAACTTTCAAGAATGAAAACATCTCTGGCGTGAGTCTCGTCGGTTGAACGCCAAGTGAAAGGCGCGTAGTGCCAAAGTGTGACATTCTGAAAAGACACCGTGGCCGACGTGCCTGGGCTCGTCGCCATTGGAATTCCGTCAACTCCATCCCATCGCCACAACACCTCTCTCTCCCCCTCTCCCAACCGCACCCTCCCTACATCAAACTGCCACTCGCCGACGCGACGCGATATATATGCGATAAACCTTTCCCATACATTCCTACGATACATCCCGCCCCTCCCACTGTTCGATTCCCGTAGATTATTCGGTTCCAACGAACCCACACCCGTTTTTCGTGCGGTGTTTGAAAAAGGCCCAGCCACTACACGCGGTCTCACGTCGAGGGAACGTCCCTCGAGCAACCTGCCGAGCACGTTTGAGAGAGGAGAGATGACGATGAGTGCGGTGCGAATGTCGGGCGGAGGGGTGAGTTTGGTTGTCGGTGGTGGTGCCGGTGTTAGCGGAGGGAGCGGTGGCGGCGCTCCTCGACTTTCGCCTTCCCTGCCTTCTTCTCTTCGGAATAACGCGGGACTTGTCCTTACCGCTGCTGGTGAACTGAGCAGTGTACCGACAGCGCCCCTCGCTTCGACGTCCTCCGTCGCAACTTCAACTATCACTGCCCCGAGTATGACTACTACCCTGCCACCCGTGGCTATCGTTTCTCCGACAGCGTCAACTCCACCCCCCGCCGCCACTACCTCAACACCGACGTTTAATTATGCCTGTCAACCACCACCCCCGTCGTTCGTCCATCAACCCCCTCCGTCCACCGCGTTTCTTTTTCCACCACAACCGTCCAGCTCAAGTTCGTCGTCGGTATATGCGATGAGTATGCCACCGAGTGCGTTCCAACAGCAACAGCAACAAGGCTTTGCGTTCGATTCGTGTTCGAATGTGAGTGTTCTGCCGTAGGGTGGAGGTGTGCGCACGCTGACTTTTCTCGGGTCGTTTTCGTTTAGGCCTTGAAACGGAGCTATTCGAGCGTTTCGGCCGATACCACCACCCCCACACCACCGCTCAACAACGGAATTCTGCCAGAGGAGATCGCAAAACGCCGACGGATATCGACGATAGACGAGGCGATTGCCCATGCCGCGGCGCTCAAAGCTGCCGCGGCGGCGGCGACGATCGGAGATCCCCACTTCAAGTTCGCGCCATCGGGCTTCCAGGCGACTATCACCCCGCCTGCGTTCCCCTCCAACAGCAAACCTCCCTTGCTCGTGCCCCCGCTTATCCATTCTTCAGCCGCGGAACCCGACGCACCGCATAAACTCCCCGCGCAACGCAAGATTACGCCTGTGACGACGGATGTCCCGCCCGATCTCGTGAATCGGTCGCCCGATGAGTTGTTTGAGGAGATTGTCGAGGTTGTCAATGCCCCGACCGTCGTTCCGCCCCCTGCACCGTTGTCCACGCCCTCTGCACTGTCGGTTTTGATGAACTCTCCGGCGTTTCCGCCTGGGTTTGGACCATCGTTCGCGTCGTCCTTTGCGGCACCCTTTACGCCGACTTTGCCACCGCCCCCGCCACCCGTGTATACGACGAAATTCAAGTGTAGGATATGTGAACATGTGTTTCCGAAGAAGCATACGGTGTTGACGCATATCAAGACGCACCTCGGGAAGAAGCCGTTTTTGTGTACACATGAGGGGTGGTGAGTCGTTTTCTTGGGAGTTAGGGGGTATGGAACTTTCACTGATGGTCGCTTTTGGGTAGTGATATGGCATTTGTGAGGGAACATGACCGAAAGCGACATGAGTTGACGCATACGGGTGTTAGACCGTACGTCTGCGAATGGTGAGTCTTGCCCGTGTTTTCGCATATGTTGTTTAGATTATTGATGGTTTTCGTAGTGGGAAACAGTTTAGTCGCCACGACGCCCTCCGTCGACATTCAACTTATGGTCGATGTCCCGTTCGTGATCCATCGCTGCTGGAGAAATTGAAAAATGATCCCGACGCTGGGGTATTGTCGGATGGCGAGACCGTACCCTCCGCGGAAGGTGAAGAGAATAAGGAGGCGGCGAAGTTGAAAGTGAAAGTGAAGAGGAGCACCGGGAGGAGGCCGGGCAGGCCAAAACGTTTCGAACCTCACCCTCCACCACTGTCAGAGACTGATGACTCGCAGACGTCGGTGCTTGCTGCGGTGGTGATGGCGATGGTTCCGCCTCCCCCGCCTCCGAAGAAAAAGAAGAAAAGGGGATCACTGTACAGTCGACCCGTGCACGACGGGGATTCGGAACTGGATGAAGACGATGGAGAGCGAGGGGAGGGGAAACGCCATTCGCTGCAGGTTGTTGAGGAAGAGGTGATGGGTGACGTGCAGTGTGAGGAGGGTGAAGAGGGCCCATCATCGTTCTTATTTTCCATCCCGGGGATTCATACGAAGGCGATGGTGGAAGAGGCGAGAAGAAAGGCATCTGCCGCTACGGGTGATGCTGCGGAGGTGGAGAATAACGCGGAGGACGTGGCTGTCGTCTCTGCGGAGGAAGACGGAATGGAGACCTCAGGCGAGGTGGAACCGGAGGCGGAGAGCTCGGGGGTGTCGTCTTCTGGGTCGTTCTCGTCGGGTTTGATGCCTCTTTACGAGGAGATTGTCGAACGACGGCATCGGCGTGTTCCGTTCTTCGTTGAACGAGCTTTCGATGAGGGCGATTCCTCCGAGTTGGGTGGGACCTTCCGACTGAAGAAACTTTGCGATTGCCCGACGTCGTCGTCTTCCTCTTCGACGTCTTCCTCCGGTTCGAAGAGCCTCTACGTCCGCGACGTATTGAGGCACCCGAACTCCTCTTCCTCTGACGACGACGATGACGACGATGACGATTACATTTGTGCTGGAGTGGAAGGAGTAGCGATGCCCGCGCTGCTTTTGACTTCTCCACCCGTCGAACGTGCCAAAACGTGCGTCAACGTCGCAGAATTGTCAAGGGTGTTGGCAAAAATGGCTTGGCCGCCACCACCGCCGCCTCAAATTGCTGTGATGAGCGATAACGGGAGGAGGGTACGGGTTGACGGGGAGATCGCAGGTATTGTTGCTGGTGTGTCATAGGTCCCACTGTCGTTTTCCTTGTTTCCGTTTTGGCTCGGATTGTGGTTTTTTCATCCGTTTCCCAACTCACTCATTCTCCTTGTTCTTGGTTTTTCGGTTTCCACATTTGTGTTTTTATTGTGTACGTGTTACAGTTATTACAGACGACAATGCTATAGTCTTTCCCCGGTCAAGCAGATACTTTTGCGAAATGATGGTGCATATTTCGATGGCTCGGTTGAAGCATCTGATGCACCGAGCGACTACCACCAATGTCTTGGCCCTGTGCTAGACTTGCGACGTTCGTCGCGTACCGGTTTAGTATCGGTCCTGGGGGCACACGTGAACTCAGTTGTGGACCAGGTGATTCTGTCAGAAGCTGATGAATTCAACGCTACTCGTCGGGTGACTAACCCCCTAACCACTCCCACACTGCGTCGTTACAAGTGCTCATTGACGGCCTTGCCCCTGGCTCTCGCGCCCAACATGCCCGTATAACCCCCTTCAATTTGTCTGAGATCTCCAAGTCATCAATCTCAGCTGGTGGCACCCCCTCCCGTATCAGACTCTTCACCATCGCCGGGTCAGTCACACCACTGTACGGCGGTCGACCACTCAGCACCTAGACCGTGATAATCTGTAAGCGTCCGAACCAAAATACGAATTACCCACCTCTACAGCGATGCAGGCCCACGACCACACATCGCCTGCCAGCGTCGATTCACCGCCATCGATCGCCTCTGGACTCGCGTACACCACATCTTCGTGGGTTTCTGCATCTGCGGACCACGGGCCAAAGAGATCGGGGTGGGAGACCATTGCCCACTGTTGCATATCAAGGAGGATATATCTCTAACACAAAAATCAGCACGATTCTCGTGCCGTTGAATAACACTTACGGGGTTTAGGCGACCATGGCAGAATGGCGGGTCCCGGGCGTGTAAGTAGTGTAAGCCGTCCGTCAGGTTGTAAACCTGTAACAAGGATTAGCATCATCAGCCATAATAAATGTGTCTGAAACCCACGCACAAGCCACAATCGGTCGTGAATACTCTTATCTGGTGCATAATGAATGACATCCTCCGAGAGTGGGTGTTGCAAAATGAGCCAAACATAGTTGGGGAATTCTGCAAGGCAGATCCCATACAATCTCTGAACACGGAAGTACCGCATTCCTTGCCACCTGCTCAATCGATGCAAGACACCCTAAATAACTCTTTGTCAGCCACGAAGGAGCAACCACTGAGTGTTATTGCGATCACTTACTAGTAATGTATATTGTTTCTCGTTCGGTATTCTAACCCTCCTAACCATAACATCGTCATTGTCATACGTGGCACTACTAGTTGCCCATTCGGCATCCGCCCCAGACTCAAGGTCCGTTATTAGGGAACGGTCGATGATGAGACGCAGAAGCCAATCTTCAGCAGAAAAATAGGAGCTCGCTGTGGGCCTCAACTCCGGTTTCGCTTCCCAACATCCTCGGAGCACAAGCTTGAGGTGTACGGGAATGGAATCGTGCTGGAGGTCGTTCGGATAGTCACCCCGTCGTATACGCTCAATAATTTCAGCTTGGCTGGTCACATCGCGGTATGGAGGTTGGCCGCTGAAGATCTAGTAGTGCACTAGTCAACAACAGAAACGAACACCAAGAGACGAATTGATGACGTACCTCGTGAGTGACGCATCCGAAAGCCCATACGTCACTTGAAGGACTGCGCCGCGATCCGCTCAAGAACAACTCGGGGCTATGGTAAGCGATTGACTGGCATTGATCGAAAGTCGATGTCGTCAACCCTGTCTGAAGGCCTTCCATGGACCTTGAAAGCCCAAAGTCGCATAGCAGGGCATTACCGTCCTCGTTGACAAGAATATTGCTCTGGGGAGTGATTCTGAGAGCGCGTTATGCAGCATCACCTCGCCCCAACTCACTGCTTTAATGTCGCCGTGACAGACTGGTGGCTTTAGGCCATGTAGGTACGCTAGCCCATGTGCGATATCTTTTACCTAGACGTCCTTCGTCAGACAGTCGGGTGTGTAAAGCTTCTCGGAGACGTCACCTACCAACTCTAATCGTTTTTTGCGGTTAGGATTGGTTTGGTCGAGGTACATCGTAATATTCCCTTGTGGCATGAGCGTCGATATGAACCAAGCTTCTTCCAGATTGTCACTGAGGTAAAACCCGACGAGAGGGAGGATATTGCGATGATCCAATGTCGACCAAACTCGCAACTCCCGGATAACGGCCTAAGAATCATGTTAGTCATGGGATAACGAGGTAAAACCTGAAGAATACGCGTACAATAAGCATGCGAACGCACGATGCCTTGACCCCTGTAACCCGCAAAATCTTCACGGCAACATCTGTTCCAGGCGAACGGCTCCTCTTTCCCATCTTTGCGGGGCGCACGGCACCCCACTTTGTTGTGCCTTCTGGAGACAGCTTGATTAAAGACCGTCGGAGCCTCACGTGGTCAAGAAGACGAAGCGCATCGTCCTAGAAATCGGGTCGTTAGAATATCACGTCTTCGCCCTTAGCCACGAAGGAAACTGAGTACCAGGTCCCGTCTAAGCATATCGACCACAGTGGGAGATACCCACAGCGATTTCTGTCGAAAGGCCTCCTTGTCGGGCGCTATGTGGGACCGTGAACTATGTTAACGTGATGTTTGGTTGACCAGAGTCATAGAGCGTCCTACCTGATAACACATCGAGACAGTATTTTGAAATAGGTCGCAGCTCCGGTTCAATCGCCCAACATCCAGTAAGGAGATCTCGTATAGAAGGTAAGAGTTCAACGTCGTTGAGATGTGCAGGTGGATTTCCCTCGTGGAGTAGGCCGAGGACTGCAAACTCATTGTTTGCGTATTGGTATGGAGTGAGGCCGGATAAAAGCTGTTTCGAAAAAGCTGTCAGTAATTAGAGCACCCGAAATAAGAAGACTGTCGTACCTCCAAAACGAGACATCCCCAGGCCCAAATGTCGCCTTTCAAGGAGCGTGGCTGACCTCTAAATATTTCCGGGCTTTGGTATCGTGGAGTTGCCGCATTCCGGAAGTCCGTCGTCGTGAGGCCAGTCGGATCCCCCATAGACTGGGCGAGACCAAAATCGCATAGAATCGCGCGACCCAGGTGGTTGATAAGTACATTGACCTGTGACACACGTGTCAAGAACCCAGATAACGACGGTCGGACCCGTGGCACGAGTGTGTACGCACCGGCTTGATGTCGCCGTGGCAAACAGGTGGCTGGCGCATATGCAAATAGTGAAGCCCTTTAATCGTATCTGTAGCCTTAGCTATGGTCAATAAGATGGTCCGCAATGGGCGCGCAGAATCGGACCTACCATCTCTACACGCTCTCTCGAATCTGGGTCTCGTTCGTGGATGTAGTCCAAGATAGTGCCATTCTCCGCATACGATGATACAAGCCATGCTTCTTCTCTCTCGATATCGAGGTGGAAGCCGACGAGAGGGAGAAGGTTGAGATGATCAAGGGGTGCCCAGACGGCGACCTCGCGGGCCAGAGCCTAATTGCCATGACGGCGTGTGTTAGTACCCAAAGTAGTTCCGGGGGGAGGGACTCACAACCGCAATGGAGAGGAAGGCTTTGTCACGAGCGTATAACTTTTTCACCACCACGGCCACAGTCGAACCTCCAAATAGCCGGGTGCCGAGATTTGCGCGGTGGACACGCCCGAACCCGCCCCCGCCGATGGCTGGGATGTTGGGGAATCTGAGGTTCTTGCTCTTGATGCGGAATTGTTCGAACGACGACAAGGTCGAGTCCTACAGGGTTGGGTTAGACAGGGTTGGGCGACATGCACGACGGACGCACGACGAGGGATTGGAGATCTTGGTCAGAGGATGAGGTTTGAGCCATGGGTGCAAGGGACGCCAGGAATTAGAGGCAAGTTGTGGTGAAACGACGAGGAACTCCTTTATATCGCCCTCTCAACGCGTTTGCCTGCAGGATTCCCGGCGCGTTTGAGCCTATCGTTTGGCCGATCTGTACACCATCAGAAGGAAATGGTGCAAAGACCGGATGTCGAGGAATGATCGATCGCCGAGTCGGTGTCTCAGCTGGCGTTGCCACGCTCTCTACGTGAGTCACCCCAGATATCCGTGAAATACGTGTTGAAACGCAAACACCGGCGACTCATCACCGACAGGCAATCGCCAAGACTGGAGAAGAAACATGCCCTAAGAGTAACTCCTGTTCCATGGACTCGAAGCTATCGTACGCCTAACTGCACCCCTCGGTCCGACATCTGTCGGGCGATTTCGCTCGACGCAACCACCCGAGATTCATCATTCGACTCGATTGCACGATCGTCAAAGCCTTTTACGCAGTCTATCGCTTCATGTGATTGCGGGAAACCTTTCTCTATGCCACTTCGTCTGGGAACCGCCCTCCCGCCCACAGTTGGAAGAACTGCGGTAGACGTATTCACTTCCCCTAGCCATCATGTCACCACCGATGTAGCGTCATCGAATACTCCGCCGCCTTCTCTTAGCCTATCAAGAGTGATTCTTGCCCATGGCACCGATTCCGAAGCAAATGACGAGCCTCTGACCGCGTATAAAGAGGGTTACTACGCACCGGGCGTCGTAGGTATTTCATCCCTGTCTCTTGGTTTCCGTGAAAGGTGTTATTGTGATCGTCTTAGCCTCTCTTAGGGTATTGAATGGCCAGCACCCTGGTGTTTTCGACAGCCCTTGGTTCTCACAAGGCGTACATCAGGACTGGATCAACAACACGCAATAACGGAGGCGTTTCTACTTACCTCAACGACCAGTGTCTCCCAGGTATTACTTTCCCTCTACGACCTCCTTTGTGGTCGACTGATTGGTTGTCTTTCCGGGTTCGACGACTTCCACCCGATTGTCCCCTCCGATCCGAACTACATCTTCCAGCGTACGGACTACCTCAACATCTACTCGCTCAAATACGTCCACAAATGTGCGCACTACTGGTTTAACTACGTCGGTCCGGACAAGTATGTTACCGCTATGAGTCCGATGCGTGAGAACCCACACTCACTTTTCTGCATCCAGCTACTTCCTCCCCATCAAGAACGACATCGTCATCAAGCTTGGCTAGTCCATCATCGGCTTCTCCGACAGGAGCCTGGCTATCTGCCTCTGCCAAAGTGGGTACATCCGATAAACATGCTCTCTTGACTGACATAGCATTACCAGGGCTACAACCGCCGTAGCCAAATTATCGAGCCAAAACAAAGACAACCCAGCCACCGGCATCAGTTGGGAAGTAGGGTATGATATACCTGCCTACATTTCTTGCCACCCACTGATTCGGCTTCGTTCCAGCCCCTGTGTTAGAAACACCAAGGCCGTCCCAAGTGACAATTCCCAGGTTTTTGTCTGCAAGATGGCCCTGTAGGCGTTCGATATGCTGATTTGACCAGCGTCTTCCCTGCGTGCGTATCCCGCATCCCCGTTTGCGTTATACGCCCTAAGGTCTTGGCAACATTAGTGGCATCGACACCGCTGCTCCATGGAACCGTTGATCTAATCAACCAACGCGGTGCCGCGATGGGAGCGGAGTTCAAGGAGCAAGGTGTTCACGTTCTCCTAGGCAAGGTATAGCGCTCTTGGTTTGTTCTCGTCCACTCACCTGTCCTGTAGGTCCAGCAATGAACTTGGCTCAAACCGCCGCGGCCGGAAGGAACTGGGAAGGGTTTGGAGGTATGTTATCCGTCGATCCGATCCAAGTGTGTGGTTGACCTTTGCCCTAGCCGACCCGTATTTAAGCGGCGAGGCTGCTTTCCAGACTATCACCGTGTGAAGCACTACATCAAGCCTGTCGTCGGTATATACTGTGAGTATGCCACCCGCCTGAGACGCGTTTCAATACCAACATCAAAAAGGCTTTGGGTATGATTCGTGCGCGAATGTCAGTGTCTTACTGTGGAATGGAGCTGTGTCGACGCGTGCCCAAGCTGACCTTTCCTTGCTCGTTTTCGTTCGATTTAGGCCTTGAAACCGAGGAATTCAAGTGTTTCGGCCTTCCGCCAATAACACTACCACACTATCGTTGTTGATCACCAACGCAATACTACCAGAGGAAACTATAAACGCCAGGGGATATCAACGATGGACGAGGCAGTTGCGTATGCCACACCGGCGGTGACGAATCACGATCCCAACTTCCAACTTCAAGTTCGCACCACAGGGATCCAAGGCGATCACAACCCCACTTACGTTCCCCCAAACAGCAAACCACCCTTGCTCGTACCTCTCCTCTCCATTCTTCAGCCGCCAAACCCGATGCACCGCATAAACTCCCTGCACGACACAAAATTACGCCTGTTACGACGGACGTTCCGCTCGACATGTTGTCTGAGGCGATCGTTGGGGTTGCCAAGACTCCGACGGTTGTTCCGCCGCCCATACCATTGTTCACACTGTCTGCGCTGTCGGCTTTGATAAATTCACTGCCATTTCCACCTTGTTCGGTCCTCCGTTCGCATCATCCTTGGCAGCACCCTTCACGCCGACCCTGCCACTGCTTCCCGCCACCCGTGTATATGATGAGGTTCAAGTGTAGGATACGAGATCATGTGTTTCTGAAGAAGCATGCGGTGTCGACGCATATCAAGACCCACCTCACCCCCCCACCACGGTCGGAGACCGAAGACTCGCGGACCTCGGTATTGGCAGCGGTGGTGGTGGCAATGGTTCCACCTCCCCCGCCTCTGAAGAAAAGGAAGGAAGGAGGTCGCTTTACAGTCGACCCGGGCACGACGGGGATTCGGAACTGGATGAAAACGATGGAGTGAAGATATGGGAAACACCCTTCGCTGCAGGTTGTCGAGGAAGAGGAGGTCATGGGTAACGTCCAGTGTGAGGAGGGTGAAGAGGGCCCTTCGTCGTTCTTATTCTCCATCCCTGGGATCCATACGAAGGCGATGGTGGAGGAGGCGAGAAGGAAGGTGTCTACCGTTGCGGGTGGTGCGGCAGAAGCTGAGAATAGCGCGGAGGACGTGGCGGCCGTCTCTGCGGAGGACGACGGAATGGAGACCGCGGGAGAGGTGGAACCGGAGGCGGAGAGCTCGGGAGCGTCGTCTTCTGGGTCGTTCTCGTCGGGCTTGACGCCTCTTTACGAGGAGATTGTCGATCGGCGGGATCAGCGTGTTCTGTTCTTCGTCGAACGAGCTTTCGACGAGGGCGATTCCTCCGAGTTGGGTGGGACCTTCCGACTGAAGAAACTTTGCGATTGCCCGACGTCGTCGTCTTCCTCTTCGACGTCTTCCTACGGTTCGGAGAGCCTCTACGTCCGCGATGTATTGAGGCATCCGAACTCCTCTTCCTCTGACGACGACGATGACGAAGACGACGATTACATTTGTACTGGAGTGGAAGGAGTAGCGATGCCCACGCTGCTTTTGACTTCTCCACCCGTCGAACGTGCCAAAATGTGCGTCAACGTCGCAGAACTGTCGGGGGTGTTGGCAAAGATGGCTTGGCCGCCTCAAATGGCTGTGATGAGAGATAACGGTAGGAGGGTGGGGGTTGACGGGGAGAACGCGGGTATCGTTGCGGGTGTGTCGTAGGTCCTACTGTCGTTTTCCTTGTTTTCTTTTTGGCTCTGGTTTTTTTTGTTCATCCGTTTCCCAACTCACTCATTATCCTTGTTCTTGGTCTCTCGGTTTCCACATTTGTGTTTTTATTGTGTACGTGTTACAGTTATTACAGACGACAATGCTATAGTCTTTCCCTGGTCAAGCAGATATTTTTGCGAAACGATCATTCCGACGGCTTGGTTGAAGCCCCTGAAGCACTGAGCATGGCCGAACGACTACCACCAATGTCTCGAATCTGTGTTATAGTTGCGATCATCATCGCGTTCTGCCTCTGTATCAAGCCTACGGGTGTACGTTGACTCAGCTATGGACAAGGTGATTCCGTCAGAAGCTGATGAATCAACGCTACTCGTCAATTGAATGCCTCTATAAGCAACTTACCATTGTGTTGTAACAAGTCCTCATTGACGGCCTTGCCCCCGGCTCTCGCGCCCAACATGCCTGTATAACGCCCTTCAATTTGTCTGAGATCTCCAAGTCATCAATCTCAGCTGGTGGCACCCCTTCCCGTATCAGACTCTTCACCATCGCCGGGTCAGTCACACCGCTGTACGGCGGTCGACCACTCAGCACCTAGATGTGATAATCTGTAAGCGTCCGAACCAAAATACGAATTACCCACCTCTACAGCGATGCAGGCCCACGACCACACATCGCCTGCCACCGTCAGTTCACCACCGTCGATCGCCTCTGGACTCGAGTATGCCACGTCTTCGCGTGTTTCTGCATCTGTGCACCACGAGCCAAAGAGATCGGGGTGGGAGACCATTGCTCTGTGCCAACTATTAAGGAGGATATATCTCTAACACAAAAATCAGCACAATTCTCGTATCCTTGAATAACACTTACGGGGTTTAGGCGACCATGGCAGAATGGCGGGTTTGCGCGTTGTAAGTCGTCTAAGCCGTCCGTCAGGTTGTAAACCTGTAACAAGGATTAGCATCATCAGCCATAATAAATGCGTCTGAAGCTCACGCACAAGCTCCAATTGGTCCTGAATGCTCTTATCTGCTGCATAATGCACGACATCCTTGGAGAGTGAGCGTTGCAAAATGAGCCAAAAATAGTTGGGGAATTCTGCAAGGCAGATCCCATACAATCTCTGAACACGCCAGGGCCGCATCCCTTGCCACCTGCGCAATCGATGCAAGACGTCCTAAATACCTCTTTGTCAACCATGAAGTAGCAACCACTGAGTGTTGCTGCGATCACTTACCGGTAATGTATGTTGTTTCTCGTTTGGTATTCTAACCCTCCGAACCATAACATGCTCATCGTCATACGTGGCACTACCAGTTGTCCATTCGGCATCCGCCCCAGACTCGAGGCTCGTTATTTGGGAACGGTTGATGTTGAGAGACACAATCCAATCTAACTCAGAAAAACAGAACTTCGCTGTAGACCTCAGTTCCGGATTTGCTCGCCAGCATCCTATGATCACATGCTGTACAGGTGTCGGAATGGATTCGTGGTGAACGTCGTTCGGAAAATCACTGCGCCGTACACACTCAATAATCTCAGCTTGCTTTGTGATCTCGAAGTACGGAGATCTTCCGCTGAGAATCTGATGCACAAATAAGTATTTGAAGGGCACGGAAGTGATGGGTTGACGACGTACCTCGTGAGCGACGCATCCGAATGCCCACAAGTCGCTGGCAGGACTGCGTCGTGATCCGCCCAAGAGTAACTCGGGGCTATGGTAAGCGGTTGACCTGCATTGATCGAAAGTCGACGTTGTCAATCCCGTCTGAAGGCCTTCCATCGACCTTGAAAGCCCGAAGTCGCACAGCAGGGCGCCCCCACTATCGTTGACGAGTATATTGCTCTGGAGAATGTTTCTAAGAGCGAGTTGTGTGGCATAACCTGGCGCACAACTCACGGGCTTAACGTCACCATGACATACTGGTGGTTCCAAGCCATGTAAATATGCAAGCCCGCTTGCAACGTCTCTTATCTAGACATGCCTCGTTAGACAGCCCCTGTCTACAGCATTCCAGGGAAGTTACCTACCAACCCTAGTCGTCTTTTACTGTTGGGATTTTTCTGGTCGAGATACATTGCGACATTCCCTTGGGGCATGAGCGTCGATATAAACCAAGCTTCCTCCAAGCTGTCGCTGAGGTAAAACCCAACGAGAGGAAGGATATTGGGGTGGTCCAGTGTCGACCAGACTCGTAACTCTCTGATAACAGCCTGAGAAATTCGTTAGACTCGGGGTGCGTACTTAACCACGAAAGATAGGCCCACAATAAGCATCCGAATACACGACGCCTTTACCCCCGAAACCTTCAAGGTCTTGACGGCAACATTGTTTCCAAACGAAACGATTCCCTGGCCCATCTTGGCAGGACGCACCCCGCCCCATTTCGTCGCGTCCTCGGGAGATAGCTTGATTAATGAGCGCCGGAGCCTTATGCGGTCAAGAAGTCCAAGCACATCATTCTAAGGGTCGAATTGTCAGTACGCAGGTTTGTACGCTTGATATACGGAAAGTGAGCACCAGATCTCGTCTCAGCATATCAACCACCTCAGGGGATGCCCACAGCGATTTCTGTCGAAAGGCATCTTTGTCGGGGGCTGCGTGTGTCAGATTAATAACCAACGCCAGTTAGCGCCTAATTCCATGGGATACCGGGGAGTCTCCTACCTGTTAACACATCAAGGCAGACTGCCGATGTGGGCCGTAGCTCGGGGTCAACAGCCCAGCAACTGGCGAAGAGCTCTCGAATAGAGGGCAGTAAATCAATCTCCTCAAGACGTGCAGGTGGGTTTCCTTGATATAGGTGGTCGAAGAACCCAGTGCCAGTGGTGTATTCATACGGGGCAACACCTGACAAAAGCTGGTTCATGGAACGGTCCGTAAGCAGCGGTCTGCCAGAGATGAAGGGATCGACATACCTGAAGGGCGAGACAACCCCAAGCCCATATGTCGCCCTTCAAGGAGCGTGGTTTGCCAATAAATATCTCCGGACTCTGGTACAACGGGGTTGCCGCGTTTTGAAATCCCGTCGTCGTCAGACCAGTTGAATCCCCTACAGTCAGGGCGAGACCGAAGTCGCAAAGAATGGCGCGACCGAGGCTATTGATAAGTATGTTGTCCTGCGCACTTGGTCAGGGACCGAGAGGTCTTTCTCAAGACGTGCACGTACTGGCTTGATGTCGCCATGACAAACGGGCGGCTGGCGCGTGTGTAAGTAGTGAAGTCCTTGAATGGTGTCTGTGACCTTGAAGGAGGTAAGTCAGGCGTCGTGGCCGAGGATCCGCACAGCCGAACTCACCATCTCCACTCGCTCGCGCGAGTCTGGCTCTTGGTTCTTGATGTAATCAAAAATAGTCCCGTTCTCTACATATGGCGACACAAGCCACGCTTCCTCCCCTTTGATATCGAGGTAGAAGCCAACGAACGGGAGAAGATTGGGGTGATTGAGAGGTGCCCAGACCGCCACTTCGCGAGCCAGAGCCTGACAACCACAAAAGGATGTTCGTATCCAGAGATAGTTGGAGATAGATTTGGAAGGGAACTCACAACGGCAGTAGGGAGGAATGACTTGCCGCGGGGAATCAGTTTTTTCACAACGACAGCCGTCGTCGGACCTCCTAACATACGGGTGGCGAGATCGGCGCGATGAACACGACCGAATCCGCCCCCGCCGATAGAGGACTCATCCGGGAATCTGAGGTTCCTCCGTTTGAGACGGAATCGCTCGAACGATGACAAGGTGGAGGCCTACGGCGGTGGATTAGACGAGGTCACGAACATGCATAATGGACGTACGACCAGATCTTTAAGATCTCGATTAGTCGGAGCCATGGGAGGGGGGGTGCCAGTAAGCAGGGGGAGTTGGTGTTGAACGAGAGGGATCCAAACTGTTATATCGCCCACCCCATGCGTTTTCCTGCAGGACTCTCGCCACTTCGACTTGCGCTTATCGTTCGGGCGATACGTGAATCACCGGGTGGAAGCAAACGATCGTCGGATAAGATTGCAACTTAAACGGCGAAATATGTTCAAGGAGTTTACGCACCAGGATATGCGCTTTGCAATACCAACCCGGGTAAGGCTTCCCCAGGTGCCAGACTTTCCGTGACGCAGCTGCTGGAGATATCAGATGCGGTTAGTGGAGAGAACCGAGATATACGAATGAACCGAATCACCAGTTCTCGTGTTGATGCTCGTCGCACCATGTCGATGAGGGGCGTGGACAGTCGCCTTCATGTCACGTCTGTGTTGAATCTGTCTTTCCCTTGAGCTCAAGATCGACCGAGGGTGTTGAGAGCAAGAATTGTAGAGGTAATTGTCTGCGGCTGGTCAAGGAATGGGGAGATGAATCCCATAACCGCGAATCGGGGGGAATGAATAGATCAATTGATTGGTCTATCGAGGAAGTTGTCAATGAATAACACTTCGACGAGTTGCTGATGATCGCGGCTGTTGGTCAATTCTGCGATCCACGGTCACGTGTTAACGGAACTGCTCGTCTGCATCCGCCCGGCAACCATACCCAGTATTTGTGGTCCGACACGAACACCCAAGCCCCTTCGACGATGGCACGGCACGTACCCTAACCGAAATCGGGACGAAATCTAGGAGTATAAACAACGCGAGTATGATTAGAGAACGTCGAAGTACAGGTGTGCGTTGAGATACACTAACGGAGAGAATAGTGGAAGAAGCGATTGCGGATACCGCGATGCTGAAAGCAGAAGCAATCGCGACGACTGTGATATCGGAGATCACACCTCCAAATCGGTGCCATCGGGATTCCAAGCGACCCTCACTCCACCTGTACTCCCCTCGAACAACAAATACCCCACCCATGCCCCCTCCTATTCACTCTTCAGCCGCCAAACCCTATATATCTCGCCTGCCCCAGTGCATTACACCAGTCTCGACGGATGTCCCGCCCAATCTCGTCAATAGCCTGCCCTATGAATTTTTGTGGAGATTGTGAAAACTCCGACGGTCATTCCGCCCCCCGCCCCCTTGTCCAACACCATCTGTATTGTCACCTTGATGATTTCTCTGGCATTTTCACCCGGGTTCGGTCCATCGTTCGCCTCCCGTGCGGCACTCTTTGCCCCGAAACGGTTGGAACACATGACGAACTACTTTGTATGAGGTGACCCTACCGACAGACGCTCGATCCAGCGAATTGTTTTGTATTAGGAACGTGTCCAACATTCCCTCGCTCTGTCCAGACAAGCGCTCATCGACGTCCTTGCCCCAGGCTCCCGCGCCCAACATGCCCGTATCACCTCCTTCGAGTCCATAGGGATATCCAAATCATCGATGTCAGCTGGAGGTACCCCCTGTCGTACCAGACTCTTCACCATGGCCGTGTCAGTCACACCGCTGTACGGTGGTCGACCACTCAGAACCTAGACGTGATAATTGGTAAGTGTCCGATACAGAATACGGATCATTCACCTCTTGCACGATGCAGCCCCACGCCCACACATCGCCTTCCAGCGCCAATTCGCCACCATCGATCGCCTCTGGACTCAAGTACACCATGTCGTCGCGTGTTTCCCCATCTGTGCACCACGAAAAAAAAAATCGGGGAGGGAAACCATCGCCAAGTGTAGAACATTAAGGAGGATAAATCTCTGCCATAGTATTAGCACCGCTCTCCTGTCTCCGGGTCACACTTACCTTGTTGAGACAACCGTAGTAGAACGGCGGGTCCTTGGCGTGTATGTGGTGTAAGCCGTCCGCCAGGTTGCAAACCTGTCATAAGGATTAACCTTATCAGCTGTAATAACATGCGTTTGATGCACATGCACCAGCTCTAATTGGGCGCGAAGGTCCTTATCTACTGTATAACGAATGACATCCTCCGAGAGTGAGCGTTCCCAAATCAGTCAAATATAATCGGGAAATTCCGCAAGGTAGAGCCCAAATAATCTCTGAACGTTCAAATACTATATTCCTTGCCACCTGCTCAACCGATTCAAGACGTCCTAAATACCACTCCGTCAGCCACAGAGGTAGCAGCCATCGTTACTACAACCACCTACTGGTATAGCACATGGTTTGTCATTCGAAATTCTAACTCTCTTCACTTCAATGGGACAGGCACTATACGTGGCACTCGCCGCCGCCCACTCAGCATCCGCCCAAGGTTCAAGGTCCGTTATTTCGGAACGGTTGATGTTGAGACGCAAAAGCCAATCCAACTCAGAAAGGCAGTAGTTCGCCGTAGACCTCAGCCGTGGATTCGCTCGCCAACACCCCACAATCACATGTTGTAGGTATATCGGAATGGGAGGGTGTCGAACGTCGTTCGGGTAGTCACCGCGTCTTACACGCTCAACGATCTCGGCTTGGTTTGTCACATCCACGTACGGAGGTCGTTCACTGAGGATCTGGTACGCGTGTCAGGAGAGATAGCATGCCAAGGAGACAAGCTGATGACGTACCTTATGAGCAACACATCCGAACGCCCACATGTCACTTGCAGGACTACGGCGCGATTTACCCAAGAATAACTCGGGACTATGGTAAGCGATCGACCTGCATTGATCAAAAGTCGACGTCATCAACCTCGTCTGCAGGCCTTCCATCGATCGTGAAAGCCCGAAATCAGACAGCAGGGCGCGCCCACTTTCGTTGATGAGGATATTACTCTAAGGAGCATTTGTAAGAGCGCGCCATACGGTATAACCCGGCGTCCAACCCACCGGTTTAACATCACCGTGACATATCGGTGGATCGAGGCCGTGCAAGTATGCTAGCGCGTTTGCAACATCTTTTATCTAGACGATCCTCGTCAGGCAGTCCCTGTATACGGCATTCTAGAGAGGCGACCTACTATTTCCAGTCGACGAATAGGATCAGGCTTTGTTCGGTCAAGGTACATCATGACGTTCCCTTGGGGCATGAGTGACGATATAAGCCAGGCTTCCTCCAAGCTGTCGCTGAGGTAAAAGCCGACGAGAAGAAGGACATTGGGGTGATCCAATGTTGACCAAACTCGCAATTCCCTGATGACGGCCTAAGAATTGGGTAAGTCTCGAGATAGTGCGTTGAAACGAAAAGAATACACCTACGATGAGCATGCGAACACAGGACGCCTTGATGGCTGTAACCTGCAAGATCTTCACCGCAACATTGGGTCCAGATGAAAGAAGCCGGCTGCCCATTTTTGCGGTACGCACACGACCCCAATTTTCCGGATCCTCGGGAGAAGGCTTGAATAAGGAGCGTCGAAGCCTCATGTGGTCGAGACTCCGGAGCACATCATCCTACAAGTTGGTCTATCAGAATTTTGCACTTTCGCGCCCGACAATATGGGGAAATGAGTACCAGGTCACGTCTGAGCATATTGACCACAGTTGAAGATGCCCATAGCGACTTCAACCTAAATGCTTCTTTGTCTTGCGCTGTATGGAATAGTCACCTTGGTGTTTAACCCCTGGTATATCGTAAAACCTCTCACATGTAAGCACATGTAGACAGCTCTCGGAGCTAGGCCGCAGCTCCGGGTCGACCGCCTAACAACCGGCAAGAAGCTCCTTAATGGACGGCAAGAGTTCAACGTCGTCAAGACGTGCGGGTGGGCTTCCCACATGAAGTAGGCTGAGGAATTCAAGATCGTTAGTAGTGTAATGATATGGCGTGAGGCCAAATAAAAGCTGTCGTACGACACCCGTCAGCGACTAGAGCTCTCGAAGCGGAGACAGTCATACCTCTAGGGCGAGACACCCCCAGGCCCATATGTCGCCTTTCAATGAGCGCGATTTACCAGCAAATATCTCCGGACTCTGGTATCGTGTGGTTGCCGCATTCCGGAAGTTCGTGGTCGTTAGGCCAGTTCGATCCCCAATGCTCTGGGAAAGACCAAAGTCGCACAGGATCGTGCGGCCGAGACTATCGATCAGCACGTTGACCTGCGCAAGACGTGTCAGGAACCCTGTAACGCGGGTGGCACCACCCGGTCGAAGGTACACGAACTGGCTTGATATCGCCGTGACAAACCGGCGGCTCGCGAGTATGTAAATAGTGGAGTCCTTGGATCGTATCTGTAGACTTGAAAAATAGAGTTAGTAATGTGGCCGATGTTTCCGGGTGTTTGAAAGTACCATCTCTGTCCGCCTCTGTCCGCTCTCATAGGTCCGGGTCGCGATCCCGGATGCAGTTCACCGTGGTCCCGTTTTCGGCATACAGTGGTACAAGCCAGGCTTCGTCCTTCTTGATATCGAGGTGAAAGCCGACGAAAGGGAAGAGATTGGGGTGATTGAGAGGCGCCCAAATTGCCACTTCATGAGCCAGAGCCTGATTATGATAAAGGTATGCTAGCATGCAAGGAAGACTTGGAAGGGAACTCACAGCGGCGATGGGGAGGAACAACTCGCCACGGCGATATAACTTTTTCACAACGACGGCGGCAGTCGGACCTTCTATCACACGGATGTTGAGATTTGCGCGGTAGACGCATGCAAATCCACCCCCGCCGATAGCTGGGATATCGGGAAATCTGAGGTTTCTGTGTTTGATGCGGAACTGTTCGAACGACGCGAACGTTGAGTCCTGCGACGGCGGGTTAGACGAGATCAGGTGACATGTACCATCGACGCACGACGAAATGTTGGAGATTTTGACCAGAGGTGACAGTCTGAGCCATCGTTGGCGCGAATCGGGTGGGCAGGGCGATGGACTCGAAGCCTTTATCTCCCTCCGCTTGCGTTTGCTTGCAGGATTTCCGGGGCGTCGGTTCAAGCATGTCATTCGGTCAATGGGTGCATCGTCAGGTGTGGGCAGCGCAGCCCCGCCAATGATAGGATACGACTACATGTGCAAGGTGATCGATCGCCTCTGTTGGCACAAAAAAAGTCTAGTTTACTCACCCGACTAGTACGCCTTTAATGCACCAGCCAGCATTGAGGCTACCCAGTATGCTATGCTTTCCGTTACGCAGCTGGTCCCCAGCTATCAGATGCGAGTTGCGACGGAAATGGGAGTTTGCAAATAGGTTGAGTTGTTCTCGTCGCGCCCATGCTGAGGTGCACCACGGCACCGGTGACCAAATCCAGATCTTTAGGCTTTATGTAAAGGTTTGTTTCGTTGTTCAGTGAGGGGGAATTTGCCCGGGCGTACCGGAATGTTCACGTCGCGTCCGCCTCTATCCTCATTTCAAGCTCGATGGGGCGTACGAAGCGCGGGAGTTGAAGACGGGAGACGAAGCCAAGACCATCGAGTGAGAAGAACAGCTTAGTAATACGAATCAAACACCGCCAACTTCACGGTTCTTCTATCATCTCCGACTCGTTACGCCCAAGAGCAGCACCAATGCACAAGGCTCTCCGTCACAAAGCCGAATACTGGGTGCTGGTGAGGCCACGCGAGATCCAACACGAACGCGTACACACACACGATCTTTGGGCCCCAGTCCAGTAGAGGTCGCGTGCCCTTTGATAAGGAAATGTCCCTCGATTGGATCGTCAAGTCTACTGCAGAGGTGGCTAGAGAAGGTACATCAGAATGTTCGACAGGTACAACTCGTCACTTGCAAATATTGTTCGAAACCTGCTTCCTTGGCACATGGGACCGCGTCCGGCACGGAATCTCGGCATCTGCCGATGCGCAAATGGCCGAAATTCTCCTTCCACCACCCCAGGACCAGAGTCAGAATCCAGCCAGAACGAAACCGAGCATTTGGAGTGCAGATAGAAAGAGCCTAAGTCGTACGAACGTGCATTACGATGATGGAGAAAGAAGGGATGGGCATAACGGGTAGGTCCCAGAGCTTTGTCCACCGTTATTGACTAGTATTTGACCCTCAGCCTGACTGCACACTATTACTTATTCGACCATTGCCGGTTTCGTCGAGCATGTCGGAAAGGCAATCTTTGCTTGGCATCGAGGAGTTTGACTTGTCGACTCCCTATCAACGCTTGTCGCTTCCGTAAGTTGCCAATCTTTAAACCCGATCTAAGCGACACACGCAACTTGTTGGTGGGTATGTCCCAAGGCGTTGAAATCTTGTTGCTTTTCTTATCCTGTTCGGTGCTGTGCATTTTAGCGTTCTGTGCATCGCTCTGTTGGATTTGCCAGTTTTCATCGGAAGAAACACAACGAGGCGAGGAGCGGTACCCACCGCTTTCGCCTCTCACTAGCTACTTCCAACCCCAGACTCCTCACCTACACTCCCGACGACCGCTGAACCCCTTCCCCTCCTCCGACCCCATATCCATCTTCCCGCCCATCTCCAATCTCGCCAGCCGTTTACCAATGGCAGACTCGACTACGGATACCGGCCGCATTCGTGACTAATCCACAAGTCTTTCTCGTCCCGTCGTCCGTCTGGTCCACTCCTTCATCAGGACACCGCCTTATCTTCCCCTGTACCGTTTGGTGCCTATCGGGGGCTGGAAGCATGGAAGCTCCGATCATGATGCTCTCCGTTCTTTGGCGTTCTCATTGAGAGCACCTTCGACGGGCAGAGCTTTACCTGATTCTCTCAAATGCTTGTCGCTCCCAGCACCAATCTTCCGAATTCTTCTCTTTGCCTTCATCTAAACCATCGCAAACCATTGTTGCGTCGGTGCTTCGGAGGATCACTCCCTTTCTTAAATTACTCGGACCTGAAAGTTGGATATTCACGACGACGACGCCCTTCGACTCAAAACTGAGCCCAGTGGGTCTCCCAAGTTAACAGGCCGCCATCACTGCTCTGACTCTGAAGCTTACGAATAGGGCGTGTGGCCACGGAGCAATGCCAAGGCAAGGAATAGAACGTTGGTCAGGACAGCAGAGAAGATAACTGCAAAATAACATAGCTAGTCGCAGAATATGACTGTAAATGTCTCCACCCGACAAAAGCATTTTGCCGTTCCACGCGTCATCGCTGCATTCGCAATCGTGCTCTGGTTTGAAGATGTTATACGTCCGCGACGTGTTAAGGCACCTTCTTCTGCCAACAGCGATGATGAAGCAAGCTAAGGCGCTTGTGGTGGAGTGGAGGGAGTAGCGATTATCAACACTCCTTCTGACACCTCCGCCTATCGAGTGTATGTGGATTGCAGGCCGAGATGACTTGGCCGCCCTCACTGCTAACTCGAACGGTCGTGGTGGGGGATAACGGGAGGATGGTCGGGGTCGTTGCGGGTGTCATGGATCCTACCGTCGTTTACCTTGCTTTCGTTTTGGCTCGGTTCGTCTTTTCATCCGTTTCCCGACTCACTCATTATCCTCTTACTTGGTCTTTCGGTTCCGACATTTGTGTTTTTATTGTGTACGTGTTACAGTTATTACAGACGACAATGCTATAGTCTTTCCCCGGTCGAGTAGATATTTTTGCGAAACGATCATGCCGACGGCGTTGAAGCCTCTGAAGCACCGAGCGTGGCCGAAGGACCACCACCAATGTCTTGGTCCTGTGCTGGAGATGCGACGCCCGTCAAGTAGCGGTTTAGTATTGGTCCCCGAGGGCACACGTGAACTTGGCTATGTGCAAGTGATTCCGTCAGAAGTTGATGAATTCAATGCTACTTGTCTAGTGAATACCTCTAGAAGCATTCGCCCACTGTGTTGCAACAAGTCCATAGTGACGGCCTTGCCCCCGGCTCTCGCGCCCAACATGCCCGTATAACGCCCTTCAATTTCTCTGGGATCTCCAAATCATCAATCTCAGCTGGTGGCACCCCTTCCCGTATCAGACTCTTCACCGTCGCCGGGTCAGTCACACCGCTGTACGGTGGTCGACCACTCAGCACCTAGACGTGATAATCTGTAAGCGTCCGAAGCAAAATACGAATTACCCACCTCTACAGCGATGCAGCCCCACGACCACACATCGCCTGCCATCGTCAATTCACCACCCTCGATCGCCTCTGGACTCGAGTACGCCACGTCTTCGCGTGTTTCTGCATCTGTGCACCACAAGCCAAAGAGATCGGGGTGGGAAACCATGGCGTGGTGTCCCGTATCAAGGAGGATATATCTCTAACACAAAAATCAGCACAATTCTCGTACTCTCGAATAACACTTACGGGGTTTAGACGACCGTGACAGAATGGCGGGTCTCTGGTGTGTAAGTAGTCTAAGCCGCACGTCAGGTTGTAAACCTGTAACAAGGATTAGTATCATCAGCCATAATAAATGCGTCTGAAACTCACGCACAAGCCACAATTGGTCCCCAATGCTCTTATCTGCTGCATAATGAATGACATCCTCCGAGAGTGGGCGTTGCAAAATGAGCCAAAAATAGTTTGGGAGTTCTGCGAAGCAGATCCCATGCAATCTTTGAACAAACGGGTACCGAATTCCTTGCCACCGGCTCAATCTGTGGAAGACGTCCTAAATAACGCTTTGTCAGCCACGAAGTAGCAACCACCGAGTGTCACTGCAACCACTTACCCGTAATGTATGTTGTTTCTCGTTTGGTATTCTAACCCTCCTTATCATAACATCGTCACGGCTATACGTGGCACTACCAGTTGTCCATTCGGTATCCCCTCCAGACTCAAGGTTCCTTATTAGGGAACGGTAGGTGTAGAGGTGCAGAGGGCAATCTAGGACAGAAAAACATAAGGTCGCTGTGAACCTCGGTTCCGGCTTCGCTTGCCAACATCCCATGAGTAGAGACTTGAGGTGTACCGGGATGCAAAGATGTTGAACGTCGCTCGGATAGTCACCGCGTCGCACACGTTCGATAATATCGGCTTGGTTTGTGATATCGCAATGCGGAGCTTTCCCGCTGAAGATCTAGTACATAGGTGGTAAGTAGCGGAAACGGACACCAAGAGACGAGCTAATGACGTACCTCGTGAGCCACACATCCGAATGCCCATACATCGCTGGCAGGACTGCGCCGCGATCCGCTCAAGAATAACTCGGGGCTATGGTAAGCGATCGACCTGCATTGATCGAAAGTTGATGTTGTCAACCCCGTCTGAAGGCCGTCCATCGATCTTGCGAGCCCAAAGTCGCACAGCAGGGCACGTCCACCCTCGTTCACTAGGACATTGCTCTGGAAAATGTTCATAAGAGCGTGTTATACAACACAACTTGGGATCCAGCTCACCGGTTTAACGTCACCGTGACATACCGGTGGCTCCAAGCCGTGCAGGTACGCTAGCCCGTTTGCGATATCTTTGACCTAAATGTCCCTTGTCAGACAGTCCCGTGTATAAGACTTTCTGGGGGTATCACCTACCAAGTCTAATCGCTTCTGACGGTTAGGTTTTGTTCGGTCGAGGTACATCGCAACATTCCCATGTGGCATGAGTGTCGATATGAACCAAGCTTCCTCCAAGCTGTCGCTCAGGTAAAACCCGACGAGAGGGAGAATGTTGGGATGGTTCAACGTCGACCATACTCGCAATTCTCTTATAACAGCCTAAGAATTCTATTAACCTCGGGATAGCGGGGTGAAACTTGAAGAATTAGCCTACGATGAGCATGCGAACACACGACGTTTTCACCCCTGTAATTCGCAGAACCTTCACCGCAACATTTGTTCCAAGTGAAAGGATTCCTTTGCTCATCTTCCCGGCACGCACAGTGCCCCATTTTGTTGCGTCCTCGGGAGACAGCTTGATTAAGGAGCGCCGGAGCCTTGTATGATCAAGAAGGCGGAGCGCATCATCCTAGAAGCCGAGTTGTCAGCATGTCACATCTTCACGCGGAAAAAAATCAGTACCAGGTCACGTCTAAGCATGTCGACCACATCGGAGGACACCCATAGCGATTTCTGTCGGAAGGCCTCTCTGTCAGGGGCTGTGTGAGACGGTGAACCAATGTTAGCTCCGTGTTTATTCCCGGGAGTACCACACAACTCCATACCTGTGAATACATCAAGACACTGTTCGGACGTAGGCCGTAGCTCCGGGTCGACCGCCCAGCATCCAGCCAAAAGCTCGTGTATAGAAGCTAAGAGTTCGATGACGTCGAGATGTGCAGGTGGTTGTTTCTCGTAAAGCATATTGACAGCCCCGGCCTCATTGTCTGTGTAGTGGTAGGGAGGCAAACCAGATAGAAGCTGCGACGAAAAGATCCGTTAGCGAGTGGAGCTGCCGATATGAGAGAATACCATACTTCGAGGGTGAGGCACCCCCAGGCCCATATGTCGCCTTTCAATGAGCGTGGTTGGCCTTTATATATTTCTGGACTCAGGTATCGTAGGGTACCCGCATTCCGGAAATTGGTTGTTGTTAGACCAGTCGGATCCCCCACAGTCTGGGCGAGGCCGAAGTCGCATAGAATCGCGCGACCCTTATGGTTGATAAGCACGTTAACCTGTGCAAGGTCCGTTAACGGCCCCGGAATTACGCCGTCCATCTGAAGTGTCCGCACCGGCTTGATATCACCATGACAAACGGGTGGCTGGCGTGTATGCAGATAGTGGAGGCCTTGGATCGTGTCCGTAGCCTTGAAACTAGTCAATACCGCGGTCCGTCCACCAAATCGGGCTTACCATCTCTACTCGCTCCTTCGAGTCTGGATTTCGCTCGTGGATGTAATCCAAAATAGTTCCATTCTCTGCGTATGACGACACGAGCCAGCCTTCGTCCTTCTTGATATCGAGGTGAAAGCCGATGAAAGGGAGGAGATTGGGATGATCAAGAGGTGCCCAGACGGCGACTTCACGAGCTAGAGCCTGAATACCATCAAGGTGTGCTAGTATTCGAGAGATATTTGAAAAAGAACTCACAACGGCAATAGGAAGGAATGACTCGCCACGACGAAACAACTTCTTCACAACGACAGCTGCAGTCGGACCTCCTAACACCCAGGTGCTAAGATTTGCACGGTAGACGCATCCGAATCCGCCGCCACCGATAGTTGTAGTGTCAGGGAATCTAAGGTTCCTGCGTTTGATGCGGAATTGTTCGAGCGACGCTAATGTCGAGTCCTACAAGGTGGATTAGATGAGATCAGGTGAAGAGTACCATAGACGCACGACTAGGTGTTGGAGATCTTGACTAGAGGGTGCAATCTGAGTCATCGTTGGCGGAATCGCAGCGAGGAGGAGTTGGTGGTTGATTGGCGAGGACCTCGAACGGTTATATCACGGTCTCACGCGTTTGCCTGCAGGATTCCCGGCGCTTCGGTTTGAGCCTATTGTTTCGCCGATAAGTAAACCATTGGATAGACTACAACAGGTACCCTCAACGAGCGTATACGGTTGCAACCTAAACAGCACGGTCAATCGTCTTGGTTGACACAGAAAAACGAAGTTACGCACAGGGAGGCATGCTTTTTCATGCCAATCCGAGTAGGGCTTCCCCAAGCTCGGCGCTTTCCGTGACGTAGTTGCCGGAGATATCAGATGAGTCGTGGAGGACTGCCGAGGTCGTCGTCTCAACGTCATCTATTGGCACTAGGCATAGGATGGGGAGACGCCATTCACAAGTCAACTGCACCACAATTGAGAGGGGATCCGAGTAAGCCTTATGACGAGTGAGGACGTCATTTTAGCTTGAAAACGAAAGGTTGATGGGAGGGGTCGAATGAAGGAGCTAAATACCGACGGTCAACATTGCAATCCGGAGTCACGTGCGTCTGAGCAGGCACCGAGGTTCCCGTTGATTGCCATTCAACCCGTATCTACGCACATACAGTCCGAACCGCCTAGTACTAGTGCCATTGCCGGGTCATAACGAGGAACTAGTAATTGCAAGTCATGCGTCACTAGGTCGTCCCTGTTCCACCTAGTGATCTCAAGTTGTTCAACCCAACAAACCCGGTGTACCTCATAAACTTGCTACATAACGCACAAGCACGCCCAGTTTTGTAAAATCGCCCCATGGGCTGTTCTAGGGATTGCCGAAGTTGTTGATACCCCGACAATCGCGAGTCCGTCATCTGCAAAGCTATCCAAACCCACCATCCATGTTGTCGGTCTTGATTAACTAGCTGGCATGTCTACCGGTGCATCGTCTGCCTTGTCCTCCATAGTATACCCTTTATTATGCCCATGACAGGCAATGTGAGGTCCTAGGTAGACACCGCCTCTTCCGTGCCTGGACTTTTTGCCGTCCAAAGTCCGTCAACTCCACTGCCACATCAATGCAACTTACCCTCTCTTCCCCTTTCTCCCTACATCAAAATGCAGGTTGCCCATGCGACATGGTATATGTGTGTTTCATGAACTCCTGGCCTACATCCTGCCCACCGGTGTTCAGCTCCTGATTTGGTTCCAACCAACTAACCCACACTCAGTTTTTTGTATGGTGTTTCACAAGGTCTGACCACTACAAATGTGGTCCCACATTTTGGGAGCATCCCTTGAGTGATTCCTCAAGCCGATCAATATAGGAGAGAGGAGAAATCATGATGAGTGCGGTGCAAACACATGGGAGGACTGATGAGTTTGGCTGTTAGTGGTGGCACTCTGCTCCTCCACTTTGTCTTCCTTGCCTTCTTCCTATCAGAATCATGCAACATTTCTCCTTACAGATATTAGTGAACCAAGCATTGTATCAACCACTGAAATGCCTCTCACTCCTACTCCATCCATGTCTTGTCCCATTCTCCACAACTCCGACTACACCTAGTATGACAACCTGTCACAGAATGGCTAAGTGTCTCCAGCAACACCTGCTTGGCAATGGCGAGCAAGCTCTTGGTCAAGCTCAGTGGCGAAGTCACAGAGGAGGTCACGAGTGGCCTCAACAGTGTGAATGTGGAGTTGGGGGAGGATGTCAACAAGGAAGAGTAGGAACTGGGCGGCCTGGATGAAGACAGCCACATGGAGCTCACGTGGATCCAGAGTGAGGGTGCTAAGATGTATAGAGTACTAGCGTGGTAGAGACAAGATGGAGTCTGAGTTGGGTGACAGTAGGCAAGGTACGAGGTAAGAGGCACTAGGGGGAATTAAGGAAGGAAGCAGGAGGGGAAGACAGGGAACAGTGGAGGAACTAGTGAAGGGGGAACAACAAGTGATGAAGTTGCTAGATGAGGAACGTAGCTATGGTACAGGACTGTTACTTATACTATGTAGTGGAGTGGATGACATAGTGGTATGATGTGTCACAGTGGAGAGTGGGGTTGGAGTTGAGTGGGGTTGGGAGTGCTCCCTTGGAGTATGGAGGGCAATGGAGCCTGCTCCTGGGGTGCAGAGCACCTCAATGTAACTCTTTGTCATTGGAGCACCTATGATGCTGGGCAGAGCAAGGTGACATGAGGGGTTTGAGGAGCTGGGTAGCGGCATAGAATGGCAAACATGGGGACTTGGATCATGGGACAGTGACTGTGGCGTTGTGCTTGACGTGGAGGGTGAGCCGTTAAGTTGTGAGGGAATCGTGAGAGAGTCTACTTGGGTGTCTACAAGAGTAGTGCCGAGAGCTGTGCTTGTCTGAGCTTTGCCTTTTGAGCAAAGTCATGACATTTGCCCCCTCCTAGGTGCATCCTCAACCCTTGTAACCATAGGGCATAGAGGATGCAAAGGGTGGGGCTTGTCAGGGTAGGCTTTGTGAAATGCTTGAGCAGTGTCCTCAGCATGACAGTCTTCAAGGTTGACCCATTGTCTCTCAGTTGCATTGTAGCCCTTCCAGTGTACAAAGTATTGGAAACGCCCTCTTTGCCATTGAGAGTCGAGTATTTCTTTGACAATGTATTCCTCTTCCCCTTCGTCAGTGACTTCAGGAGGTGGTGGAGGGGTGCGAGCCCATCCAGGGATTGTATCTTCTATGACAGGGGAGAGGTGAGAGGTGTGGAAGACATTGTGTAGTCCTTTCATCGATGCAGGGAGCTTGAGACAGTAGGCATGAGGTTCAAAGCGCTCAAGGACTTTGAAAGGACCAAAGCGCTTGAAATCGAGTTTCTGTGAAGGTCGAGTGGTACGGATGTGTTCGTTGGATAACCAGACTTTGTCTCCTGGTTTGTAGATGGGGGCTCCCTGTACATGGCGGTTGAAGAATTTCTTGTGGCTTTCCTGGGCTAAGGCCATTGCTGATTGTATCTCTTCTTGCACCTGCTTGAGGTGCACAACTCATTCTTCTGCTACTGGGACTTCAGATGGTTGAAGTACTCATGGTGAGAGTTGTGGGTTTACTCCTCGATTGGCATAGAATGGGGAATGGTGTATTGAGGAGTGCAGAGAGTTGTTGTAGGCAAACTCACACAAAGGTAACTACTTGTCCCAGTCATCCTGATAATAGGTGATGTAGTTGCAGAGGTAGGCTTCAACGTACTGGTTAGTACATTCTGTTTGCCCATCTGTCTGCGGGTGGTAGGCCAAAGAGAAGTGAGGCTTGATGCCTAGAAGTTTGTAGAGCCATTACATGAACTTGGAGTTGAACTGGGTGCCTCGATCGGAGATGGTGTCAGTGGGTGTGCTGTGAAGCTTCCATACATTCTCGTAGAACAGTTGCACCATGTCTTTGGCAGATAGTTCCTTGACAGTGGGGATAAAGTAAGCCTCCTTTCCAAGGCAGTCAATGATGATGAGGATGGTGTCATGGCCTTTGGCTGTGCGAGGAAGTCCAGTGATGAAATCATAGGAAATGTGGGTCCACTGCTGTGTGGGTACTGGTAGAGGAGCGAGGGGCCCATAGGGGGCATGGGTGTGGCTCTTGGCTTGGGTGCAGAGGTCGCAAGTGTCTACATATTGATTGATGTATTTCATCATCATAGGCCAGTAGTAGTCTTGGGCTACGAGTTCTCGGATTTTTTCTTGCCCTGGGTGTCCTGCCAGGTGGGAATCATGGTGTGCTTGTAGGATGGCTTCCTTGGCAATTTCATTGTTTGGGATGAAGATCTTCTCATCTCAGAGGACAAGTCCATCTACTAAGTGATAGGTGGCGAATTCCCTTCACAATTCGGCAGGTGTGTCTTCAGGGTTGTTGTGAAGGAAGGCTAGTACCGGGTGAGGGTTTTGTCTTGATTAATTGTAGAGTGGATGTGGGCGGCAATGGCGTGATTGTCAAGGATCTCAGGGTTCGTTGCAGAGAGAGAGACAAAGAGGGAAGAGTCAAGGACTTGTTGGGGTTCGTCAGTCGAAGTGGGAGTCTGGTGGTCTGACTGTTGGGAGAGAGGATCGGCCTTGCATTTGACTCCTGGGTGGTAAAGGATCTGGAAGTCAAATCCGGATAGGAATTGGCTCCATTGTGCCAGTCAGGAGGTCAGTTTAGTCGATGTCTGGAAGTACTCGAGATTGTGATGGTCGGTGATGATAGTGGTCTTGCCATTGGCTCCTTCTAAGTAGTGGTGCCATTCTTTAAATGCACCAATGATGGCCAGGAGCTCTTTGTCACGAATGGGATAGTTTTGCTCAGCAGAGTTCAGGGATTTTGACAAGAAGGCGATCAGTCAGAGGTTGCCTTGATCATCCTTCTGGGAGAGGATTGCCCCCTGAGCATATCCCGAGCAGTCAGTCTCGATGAAGTAGGGCTTGCTGAAGTCAGGTCATGCCAGGACAACTTGGTTGACGAACTTGCGCTTAAGAGTATCGAAGGCTGCCTGTTGCTTGCTAGTCCATGTGAACTTGGTAGTCTTTTGCAGGAGGTTGTGCATTGGCCTAGTGATTTTGGTGAAGTTATTGACAAAATGTCGGTAGAAGTTGGCAAATCCAAGGAAGGTCTAGATATCTTTAATGGATTTCGGGGTAGGCCAGTCGACAATAGCCTCAATCTTGGCTGGATCCATCCTTAGTCCCTTCTTGGAGATCAGGAATCCAAGGTATTCTACCTCTTCATGGTAGAATTCGCATTTCTCAGGTTTGCAGAACAGGTTGTTATCCCGAAGAACTTGTAGGACCTTCCGGACGTGTTCTCGATGTTTGTCAGGGTTTTGAGAATAGATGAGGATGTTGTCCAAGTAAACAACTACAAAGTCATCAATGTAGTCCCTGAAGATATGGTTCATCCATTGTTGGAAGACAGCAGGTGTGTTGGTGAGGCCAAACGGCATCACAAGAGTCTCATAGTGGCCAAACTTAGTATGAAAGGCTGTCTTCCAGACATCCTCATCCTAGATTCGGATGTTATTGTACCCAGTGTGGATATCCAGTTTGGTCCAGACTGTAGCAGAGTGCTGATGGTCCATGAGCTCATTGGGCAAGAGGAGTGTGTGACAGTTCTTGATGGTGATTTTGTTCAGTTCCTGGTAATAGACACAAATGCGAATGGTGCCATCTTTCTTTTTGATGAAGACAATGGGGGCACCAGCAGGGGATTTGGATGGCCAAATGTACCCCTTTCATTCTTCTTCAATGATCCAGGCTCGGAGGGCTTTGCCTTCATGGGGCGAGAGATTGTAGATAGGTTGGTAGGGAGGTGTAGTGCCCAGTTCCAGATCGATGGTGCAATTGAATTCCGTATGCTGTGGCAGTCGTTCCGCTTTGTCTTTACAGAATAGGTCAAGGTAGTCATGGAACTCTGGGGGAACAAGTTGCTTGATAGGGACTTTGGGCTTTTGGTGTTGTTCTACGATGGCAGCAGACTTTGATTGGGTCACCATTAGGTGGATCCAGTGGTTGAAAGAGGCATTGGTGCTGTCTCCCTCTTTCCATGGTGCCAGGATCGGTTCAGATGGTGGTGGTGGTGCTTCGAGAAATGGGGAGTCGGATATCTGGCCATCCTTGTAGTAGATGGTTCCACTGGCTACTGTGTCCTCTAGTTGCTTGTGGAATCCCCTTACACATTGCTTGAGGATCCCTGCAGACAGTGGTTGTCTTGGTCGGGAGTGCATGGCCTTTCTGAAGACATCAGGTTGCACTGGTAGACATTGGTTGGCACAGTGCAGTGAATCAAAGGTGACTTGGTGGGTTGAAAAGTCAATGGAAGGATTGTGTTTGTGAAACCAGTCGGCACCTAGGATAATAGGTGGGCCCCCCAGGGAAACAACCAGGAAATCCATTATCTCCTGGTGAGCGCCTATCTGGATTTCGAGGGTTGCTTTTCTCATGACACTTCTCGAAGCAAGGGGTCGGCCATTAATGGCTCGAACCTTCTAGATAGGGATGGGTGTCAAAGGAATGTGATGGGTTTGTGTGAATTTGAAGTCAATAAAACAAGTGGAAGTACTGGTGTCAGCCAGCACTTCGGTAGTGACCACTTTTGAGTTTGCGAGGTGCAGTGTAACAGGGAGAATGATCTGAGATTCAGGGTTGAGAATGGTATTAGCGTGACTAGGAATGTTTGCCGAAGTGTGGGTTTCAAGGGCTGAGACAGGAACAGATGAAGGTACAGGAGGAGAAACAGAAGATGAGACAGGAGATTTTTTCTGGGTTTTCTTTTTCAAAGAGGAAGAAGCGGAGACAGAAGTAGAAATAGAGATGGGAGAGGCGCACAATTGAGATTTTTTTGGCTTTTTCTTTTTAGGAGAGGGGACTGGGATAGAGATAGGAGAAATGGAAAGATTAGGAGTACATTAATCAAGAGACAAGGAACTCAGCAAGGTATTGGGTAACACAGCAAGGGGTGCAAATGGGTTGGCCTTTCGAAGTGTGGTCTTCTTCGAGGGCCTCAGTCTTTTTCTGACTTGGAGTCGGAGCTAGGCTTGGATGAAGCTTCGTCATTTTGCTCAGCAGGTTCCGGAGTAGGAGTTGCTTGGACAAGGGCAGTGGCAACAGTGGCGGTAGCTTGAGCTTTCTTCTTTGCTTCTGGGCATTCCTTGGCTAGGTGCCCGGCTTGGCCGCAGTAGAGGCAAAGGCCAGCCTTCTTACATCACTCTTTCTCAGCATCTGTGAGCTTTCCATACTTCTTCGTGCCACTAGTCGTGGTGGGTTTCTTGGGGATGCTGGCAGATGTGGGTTTGGGTGTGAAGGTCGTGGGCACTGTAGTCAATTTTTGTGGAGGATGGTTGGTAGGAAGGTGAGAAGAGGATGGTGGGCTGGTGGTGATGCGATTGTCTTGTTTGACATGCTGCATGCAATTGTTGATGGTGATGGCCACGCTTTTAAGCTCATTCAGGGTACGAGGTTGGGGAACATAGGTGATGAGAAGGTTTTGTACTTCCGGTTTGAGTCCCAGCTTGAACTGGTCCTTCAATGATCCATTGTTCCAGTCAAGGTCCCATTGGTAGAGTTTGAAGTCAGAACAGTAGCGGGCAACTGAAGTAGTTTGTTTGGTCTGACAGATCCTCTGCTTGGTGGTGTGAGTGGGGTTGGGATCCCCAAATGTGGAGTGAAGTTTCACGATGAAGTCGGTCCAGGAGGTAGCCTCGGGTGGGGGGTAGTTTGTGCATTGCTGCTTCAAGATTGAGGAGACCCAGCGGGCAGCACTGCCCTTCATGTAGCTGGCTGTGAAGGCAATAGTGTCTGCTTCATCATCAAACTCCCTTCATTGCACCCGGATGTAGTTTTTAATGGTGAGAATCCAATGCTCAAGTTGCGAGCAATCTCCTTCAAAGGTGTCAGGTGCTTTCACCTTGGGGAGATCCCTCTTTCAACTGGTGCCCTGGAAGAGGGGAAGAGTTGCAGGGGTGGTGATAGTTTGCCCTTCTATCCGGTTGATGACCATGGGGAGCATGTGGCGCATTGCTTCAGCCATGTGGACCTGTTCTTCATCGTCTATTTCATCTAGGAGGACTTGTATGAAAGTGGCTGTATTGGGGTGCATGGTTGGACTGGGGGTGCTAGGGTGAGGGGTGACGGATTGGGAGTGAGAGGGGATATCTTGGGGTCTCATTGTAAATCTAGGGCCTTGCTTGTGAGCATAGGTGCCCAGGGGTTGAGTGGGTGTAGGTGACAAGAGGAGAGACAATCTTTCCAGCAGTCAGGTTGTAGAGGATGTGGATGGGGTTTCATGGCATGAACTGTGCATTTCAGGTTCAGGGGTTCTCCTGGCTAGCACTTCTTTGGCCTGCTTCCTCATTCCTCACATCATTTTACACATTTCTTCATGCATCCTTCTTGTGTCTTCTCTGTGTGTCGAGGTTACAATGGGGTAGTCAATGGTGATTCCAACAGGATCAGGGGGAGCAGAAGGTACTGGTTGGTTGCTGGGTCCTGGGTCGGTGAAGGCAGCCAACACTTGTGCCGGAGTGTTTGAGGTTGTATCTCCCATGGGGTCTTCACTCAGTTGGGCCATGGTAGTGTCAATAGGCAAGGCGGCAGATGGGATGAGGGCAGATGCTCAAGATGACGATGATCTGGAAGTTGGCTGTTCTGGGGTTTTGGGACTGGAGGAAGGGATAACAGGGTTGGGAGACCTCCAGGCAGTCTTAGTATATTCTGGGAGATGGGGAGTGGCCAGGTTTTCAATCCTGATCCTCTCTGTCGACAAGGAGAGTGTGGTTGGGTCCTCGGTAATAGACAGGGGAAACGAAGCTGGTGGCAAGTTGCGCCCAAGTGGGGATGTGTCCGGTAGGGTCACTCCACTTGTACTTGAAGACCTTTACTATGAGTCCGAACTCAATGCGGAGTCGGGTTCTTTGTATGGGTGTGGGGCACTTGATAGTGATGGCTGCTCCTTGGTAGTTGCGAACAGTGGGGATGATCCTTTTGGCATCGTACCAGAGGTTTTGAAGGCTGTTGACTGGGATATCCCTTTCAGGATAGCAGATGACATAGGTGTAGGTGTTTGGGTGAGTGGGGATGACATCGGTTTCTTCGAGTATCCAATTGTGGGTTTCGTCGAACATTAAGCAGTGTAGAAGGGGTTGCAAGGTTCATGGGTCAGGCAGAATCCACAAGAGCAGTCGCAAGAGCAGACTAGATGACGAGTGTAGGACAGGCAAGAGGGTGATCCTGGACAGCGATGATGATAGGTATCCTTGGTCTTCTTGCAAGGGTAGAGGGGCTTGTAGTAGGTTCAGACGAATTGGTTTCCTTCTTTTTCACAAGAGAATGAGTCTACCCAGTAGGTAAATTGGTGATAGAGTTGGCGATTCCGATGGGTGCTGAAGGCTTTTTGAATTTTGTTGAGACAATGACTGACATCAGAGAAGGGGAAGTGAGACTAGTGGGAACAGTGGTGAGTGGGTCTGGTGCAGCGGTGGAGCAATGCACCAACAAATTGGGGAGCCAGTTTGCTTTAGTTAAGCTTTTCAATAAGTGCCACTAGTTGCTGTGCAATCTGAGTCTCCAATCATATGATGTCAATTGAGAGTCATAGGGCCTGATAGATGGTAGTGGCTAGTTGAATGAGGAAGTCCCGGAGTTCCAGGGTAACTGTGGTGATGTAGTGTGGTGGGATAGGGAGAAGGTCTGAGGCGACTAGAAATCTATAAGGGTTGGATGTGAATCTTTCCAGCTCTCGCTGGTACACAGTGATTTTCTGTTGGTTGGCTTATATCCTTCACTTCAGGCTTGCAGCGAGGAGTTTATGATGTTCGTTTGGGGTGAAGATGAGGGTAATGAATGGAGAATCCAGTTTGGCTAGTACTGACGGAACAGAGAGGCATTTTGCTGGAAGTATTGAGCAATGGCGAATTCGATAGGGGTATTGGTAGGTAGTGTGCTGATATGACAGAGAAGATAATGATGTCGAAGGGTTTCTCAGGTAGAGATTCCTTGGGTGGTGCGTAGGTAGTGGAGCAGTCTTTCTTCGGGTATAGTAGTGGTGTGACAGGGCATTCACTGGGGTGCACCAAGGTTTGGGGCTGGGATGATGTAGATGCAGTTGATAGGGGTGGTGATCTTGATATTGGCTGGGGGTGAGAGAGTGCAACAGGCCACAGCAGTTAAAAGGAGTAGGTCTTCAAATCTTGGGTCTTCAGAGGTGATGAATACGTATTCAGTTAACTCGGGGTCTTGTGGGTTGGGTACGAGATCAATGATGACAAAGCAAAGAACACAGAAGGGTGCTGGTCCAATGACGGGCATATGCTGGTGCAGGGGAGACATGGGTGATTTAGCAAAATGTCATGGAACAGCTAAGCGTCTCCAGCAACACCTGCTTGGCAATGGCAAGCAAGCTCTTGGTCAAGCTCAGTGGTGAAGTCACAGAGGAGGTTATGGGTGGCCTCAACAGTATGAATGTGGAGTTGGGGGAGGATGTCAACAAGGAAGAGTAGGAACTGGGCAGCCTGGACGAAGACAGCCGCATGGAGCTCACATGGATCCAGAGTGAGGGCGCTAAGATGTATAGAGTACTAGCGTGGTAGAGACAAGATGGAGTCTGAGTTGGGTGACAGTAGGCAAGGTACGAGGTAAGAGGCACTAGGGGGAATCAAGGAAGGAAGCAGGAGGGGAAGACAGGGAACAGTGGAGGAACTAGTGAAGGGGGAACAACAAGTGATGAAGTTGCTAGATGAGGAACGTAGCTATGGTACAGGACTGTTACTTATACTATGTAGTGGAGTGGATGACATAGTGGTATGATGTGT
This sequence comes from Tulasnella sp. 403, assembly GCA_019632305.1. Classification (NCBI taxonomy): domain Eukaryota; kingdom Fungi; phylum Basidiomycota; class Agaricomycetes; order Cantharellales; family Tulasnellaceae; genus Tulasnella; species Tulasnella sp. 403. Next base: position 52,020 of record WSTW01000065.1, read on the forward strand.
CACAGTGGAGAGTGGGGTTGGAGTTGAGTGGGGTTGGGAGTGCTCCCTTGGAGTATGGAGGGCAATGGAGCCTGCTCCTGGGGTGCAGAGCACCTCGACATAACTCTTTGTCATTGGAGCGCCTATGACACCGGGCGGAGCAAGGTGACGTGAGGGGTTTGAGGAGCTGGGTAGTGGCATAGAACGGTGAACATGGGGACTTGGATCATGGGACAGTGACTGTGGCATTGTGCTTGACATGGAGGGTGAGCTGTTAAGTTGTGAGGGAATTATGAGAGAGTCTACTTGGGTGTCTATAAGAGTAGCACTGAGAGCTGCACTCATCTGAGCTTTGCCTTTTGAGTGAAGTCATGACACATGTTGTCAGTCTTGATAACTAGCTGGCATGTCTACCAGTGTATCATTTGCCTTGTCCTCTGCAGTATACCCTTTATTATGCCCATGACAGGTAATGTGACATCCTAGGTAGACACCGCCCCTTACATGCCTGGTTTTTTTGCTGTTGAAAGTCCATCAACTCCACCACATCAGGAAAAAAGTCTAATACAACAGCATGCAATGTTGATACTCCCCCAAATATATTGCAAGCCCTTTATATATTGTGCAATGTGGTCAACTGGTTGTGCTCTGTTGCACACTGTTGTTAACTGTTGAGTATATTGTTACAGACTTTTATGGTTGTTTTACCCCTTTTCCTGATGCATGTCAATGCAACTGTTGACCTCTCTCTTTCTCCCTTTCTCCCCACTTACATTGAAATGCAAGTCACTCATGCAACATAGTGTATATGTGCTCCATGCACTCCTGGTCTACATTCTGCCCACCAGCATTCAGCTCCTTATTTGGTTCCAACCCACACCTGGTTTTTTGTATGTATGTTGCAAAAAGGCCTGACTACTACAAATGTGGTCTCACATTTTGGGAGTGTCCCTTGAGTGATTCCTCAAGCCTATTGATATAGCAGAGAGGGGAAATTGTGATGAGTGCAGTCCAAACATGTGTGGAGGACTGGTGAGTTTGGCTGTCAGTGGCAACACTCTTGCTCCTCCACTTCCTTGCCTTCTTCCTATTAGAATCATGTAAAGCCTTTCCTTACAGATACCGGTGAACTGAGCAGTGTATCAACTGTTGCAACACCCCTCACTTCTACTTCATCCATGTCTTTTTCCACCCTCCACTACTCCAACTGCACCCAGTATGGCAACTCTGCTCCTCACTACTCCCACAACTAATACAATACTGAAGTGTAGCTATAGCTGTCAGTTACAATGTCCACCATCACTATTGTTTGCCCAGTAGTGCCCTCCGCCCACCACATTTTTTACTACCGTAATCATCTAGCTGAAGTGCAGTTCATCATTGGTATTCCAGTAAACTCCCCACTGAGTGCATTTCAACATCAGGCTGTGCATATAGGGCTTGTTAAAATGTGCAGATTTTACATTGGGGTGGAGGTGCATGCTGACTTTCCTTGGTCATTCATTTGTTTAGGCCTCCGAATAAGGTATTTGAGCATTTTGGCCAATCCTACCAACTGCACCATTATTGTCAATCAGTAATGAAATGGAAAATATAAAATGCTGACCAATATCGATGATTTCTGAGGTGATTGCCCATGCTGCAATGGCAGTGACAATTGGAGATCCCAACTCCATATTCACACTGCTAGGGTTCCAACAACCACAACCTGGCCTATGTTCCATGCCAACAGCATATCAATCTCACTTGTTCCCCTCATATCCATTCTTCAACTGCTGAACCCAACGTACCATACAAACTCCCCATGCAGGGCAAGATTACACCTGTCACAACAATTGTTCCACTGGTTGCATTGTTGTCTGCCAGACTGTGTTAATGTTGGTCTTGATGAATTTGCTGGCATTCCCTTATCAGCTTTTGCTCTGTCCTTTGCAAATTCCTTCACACTGACTTTACCACCACCCCCACCACTTCTGTATACAATGGAGTTTAGGTGCTGGGATCTGTGAACATGTGTTTCTATAGAATGGTGTTGACACATATTAAAACTCACCTCAGAATGAAGCTGTTTGTATATGCATGAGGGGTAGTGAGTTGCCAACCTTTTCTATGGCCTCAGGTCCTCAGGTGCAAAACATTTACTGATCATGGTATTATATAACAATATGTAAGAGACCATGGCAGGAAACAAGGGGTGTTAATACTAGACCATACATGTGCAAATGGTAAGTCTTACTCCTGTTTCCATGTGTTTTGAGCATTGATGGTGGTGTGTTCTTAGTGGGACATGGTCAAGTTGGCATGCTACTGGTCGGCATTCAACATATAGTCTATATCCCATTTGTGACCCCTCAGTGCAGAAGAAACTGAAAAGTGATCCTGACATGGGGGTGTTATCAAATGGGGAGACTGTACCTCTATGGAGGGTGAAGAGAACAAGGAGGGGACAAAGCTGACAGTGAAAGTGAAGAGTGCCAGAAGGAGACTGAGCAAGCTGGAATGCTTTGGAGCTCACCCTCCATCATCATCTGAGACTGAAGACTTACAGACCTCAGTATTAGCACCAGGTGTGATGGTGACAGTTCTGCCTCCCTTGCCTCTGAAGACAAAGAAGCAATAAGGCTCATTGTATAGTTGACCTGTGTATGATGGGAACTTGGAACTGGACAAGGACAATGGAGAGCAAGGGGAGGATAAATGTCCTTCATTGCAGATCATCAAGGAAGAAGAGATGATGGGTGGTGTGCAGTGAGGGAGGGTGAAGTGGGCCCTTTGTCATTCTTGTTCTCCACTCTGGGGATTCATATAAAGATGGTCATGGTAGAGGAGATGGGGAAGAAGGTGCCTACTGCTGCAGGTGCTGTAGCAGTAGTAGATAATATCATGGAGGATGTGGCTGTCATCTCCACAGAGGAAGACAAGATGGAGACTGCAGGTGGGGTGGGACCTGAGGTGGAGAGCTCAAGAGTGTCATCACCTGGCTCATTCTTGTCTGGCTTGATGCCTCTGTACAAGAAGATTGTTGAATGGCAGGGTGAATGTATTCTGTTCTTTGTCAAACAGGCTTTAGTTGTAAGTGATACACCCGAGTTGGATGAGAACTCATGGCTTAAAAAACTCTGCAACTGTTTGGTACTGTCATCATTGTCCCCATTGCCAGTCTCCCCAAATTCAAAAAGCCTATGCCTCCATGACATATTGAGGCACCCACATCCATCCTCGCTTGCTGACAACAATGATGAAGAAGGCTATCATGCTTGTGATGGAGTGGAGGGAGTAGTGATGTCAGTGCTCCTTTTGACATCTTTGCTCATCGAGTGTGCCTGAATGTCGCAGAGTTGTTGAACTTGTAGGCCAAAATGATTTGGTCACCCTCACTGCCAACTCAAATGACTGTGATGAGGGATAATGGGAAGATGGTTGGTGTTGTTGTAGGTGTCATGGGTCCTACTATTGTTTTCAGTCTTGGCTTGCTTTTGTTTCAGCCTGTTGTGCTTAGACACTTCTCTACTTGCTCATGTCTGTTTTTCTTGGTATTTCAGTATCCACTGCTGTGTGTCATGACCTCACTCAAAGGGCAAAGCCAAGGCAAGTGTGGTCCTCAGTGCTAACCTCATAGGCACCTGAGTAGACTCTCCCACAGTTCCCTCACAACTTGACAACTCGCCCTTCATGTCAAACACAATACCACATCTACTTCCCACACAAAGTCCCTGTATTTGCCGTTCCACATCTCTGCCCAATTCCTTAAACCCCTTATGTTGTTTCACTCTATCCGGCATCATAAGCACTCCAATGATGAGGAGTTACACTGAGGCACTCCACACCCCTAGAGCAAGCTCCACTGACCTCTGCACTCCAAAGGAGCACTCCTTACACCACCCAACTCCTACCCCACTCTCCACTGCAATGCATCATCCCTCTATGTCATCTGCTCCAATAGAGTAGTATAAGTAGTAGTTCTGTATCATTGCTATGCTCCTCATCTAGCAACTTGTCCTCCTCCCTTGTTGTTCCTCTTTGCTAGTTCCTCCACTGTTCTCTGTCCTCCCTTCCTGCTACCTCTCTCAATTCCCCTTTGTGCCTCTTACTCTGTACAGCCCCTACCATCACCTCACTTGAACTCCATCTTGTCTCTATAATGCTAGTACTCTATACATCCTTGTGCCATCACTCTGGATCTATGTGAGCTTCACACAGCTGTCTTTGTTCAAGCCGCCCAGTTCCTACTCTTCCTCATTGATATCCTTTCCCATCTCCACATTTGCACCATTGAAGCCACTCATGATCTCCTTTATGACTTTGCTTCAGAGTTAGACTGAGAGCTCATCTGTCACCAAGCTGGTGTTGCCAAAGACACTTAGTCACTCTGTGACATTTTGCTAGATCACCCATGTCTTCCCCACACCAGCATATGCCCATCATTTGTCCCACACCCTTTCATGTTCTTTATTTCATTGTTGTCAACCTTGTACCCATCAGAAACAGTAGAAAACCCAACAAGTAGAATAGGATGCCTTAGGAGCAAGAAGAATAGAATATGCCCATAGTTGAATAAGTGACCTTGTAATTAGAAACCAAGCAGATGTGCTTGATGAAGGGGAGATAGAATATTCCCACAGTTCAGATAAAAGTT
>WSTW01000650.1:0-11007 GCA_019632305.1 Tulasnella sp. 403
CAATCACCTCTAGGAACAACTCACGGCTTCGCTCTCCGCCCCAACCAAGACATACCACACATCAAACAAGCCTTCGAGGACGCTCTCGAACGGACCATCGACTGGTTCCAGCGTACCCTCTAGCACACCCATTCATGTATCATCATCATCAACATAACATATTTGCTTCCTATAACAAACCAAACATAAGAAACACCGACGTTAAAGCCTACGTACGAGTCCGAATAGAGCCAAAGGGGCGCGACCCTCGACCCCCAGACGGCCCCTCGCCTGCGTCAGGACCTCTTCGACTCGGGCCAGACCCACGTCCACCAGGACGTGACCGTACAGTAATACGTCGACGACAATACGGGCACGTATTTGCGGTTTCAAGCCATTGCTAATCACACAATCATGAGTAACTTCGCCCCCACTCAACACTACAGACACATACCTTCAAACAAGATTCATGGAAATAATGATCACAATCTGGTATGCCCATCACATGATCCTTTTCCTCATACTGCAATAAGAAAACCTCGTCAGTTCTCCCCACAAACCACCGACAATACCAACACTCACATCATCGAGACAAATCGGACACCGTTCTTCCTTCTTCGCCTGCTCACAATCCTTGTACGCTGATTTCGGTAACGACGCAACCTGATGCGCCGGCAGACGTCGAGGGCCCGGTTGAGAATGCTCCATCATACTCCTCCAAAGTATCGCATCCTACAACAGACATTGTCAGCAGATTGCTCACTATCAACCAAAAGTAACTCACACTATCTACCTCCATCGTCCTCCTCACCGCGTCCCTCAACCTTTGCGTATGCTCGCCACTGCCCCACGCACGTGGACGATCCTGCCCAGGCTCCAACAACGCAGACAATGAATCCAAATGCTCTGCCAGACTCTGCGACGCCGTAGGATTACCCCGCCCTTGAGAAGACAGGCCCGTCCAACCGAGCGGAGGTCCCGTGGTTGGACCTGTCATGGGCCCCTCACGGTTAGTAGGGGATGGAGATTCTTCTCGTTGCCAAGCGTCGAGAGCCCGTGACCACGAGATCGTATCGTCTGGAGCAACCGGCACAACCATGAAGCTTGACCTATTGAGCCCCGTAGCCAATGGCGTATGCGGCATGTCGTCCTCGTCGTCCAAAAAGTCAGGGCGGGGCGATGGGGGTCGATTAATCGTTGTGGCCGGACCACTACGCTGTGACGGCCCTGAGGGCCGATCACTATTCATCATCCTATTGATCCTCTGAATCATCGATTCACGACGCATAGGACCCGACTGAGGTCCAGCGTTCGTCGTTGATGCTGCCGACGTCGATCCAGCGCTCCCGCCCGACGCAAAGGGCGACGTAAAAGACGACGTAAAGGGGTCCCCACGTTGTTCTCTCGACGTCTCCCTCGACACGCTCCACATATCTACTTGGCTCGTCTGGAACCGCCTCTCTACCAACTCCCGCCTCGCTTCCAACTGCTCAAGGTCTGACCTAAACTGCTCCATCTCCCTCACAATCTGCTGCGATCGCGTAGAGACGTCGACATCTTCCATATCGTCAACATGCCAAAGTGGTGGTGGGGCCGTCTGCGGGTTTTCACGGCTTAGCCGTTGACGCTCGTCTCTCATCCGGCGGAGAGTTGAAAGCCTTGAACGCCGAGTTTCAACCTCTATCCGCCTTTGATCCAGTAGTGAGAGTGAACGCGTAGCAGACGCAGAAAACTCGAGACTCGGTAGAGATGTCGGAATAGGGTTTTGTGGTTGTAACGGCGGCATGCTAGATGACGGTTGCGGGAGCTGAACATAAAATGGGTCAACAAATCACCTGAAGAACGCAACTGAACGAAACCAACCTCATCCATCCAACTTCTCAAAGGTGGCAAATACCTCCCACTCTCTCCAGACCCACTACGCGACGGACCATCCCCAGATCGCTCAACCAACCTCTCGCTCAACCTTTCATTCAACAGCCGCAACCGCATCGCTGACGAATGCGCCGCGTACGGTAAAGGTGACGCCGGCGACATCCCATTCGACCGATCCACCATACTATTGTTCCTCGACGCTTGAGGTGTATACCCCGTCCGGATCCGTTCAAGTTCGGTTACACTGAGATTCCGGGGTACCATACGTGGTGCCCCGGGGAGCGGGTAGCTCGGCGTCAACGGGGATACTTCCGGCCCGCTGTACCCGGCAGCCGCGAAGTCCCAGGCACGGGGCGAGACGACGGAAAACTCGCTGGTGGTAGACGCAAAAGATGTCGGTCGGTTGGGGGGTGTTGGGTCGAGTGGTTCGTTAGGTAGTGTTGGACGGGCCGTCGGTGGGCTGAAATGGTTCAACGCAGGGAGCCCTTGAGCTTCCATGTCCGCACCGACCGGATTGTTGTGCGCGCTAAACTCTTGCTCCACGGTGCTATAATCTTGTGTCGTCCGACGATTGACATCTGCTCGTATATTCGCTAGCGCACCTTACGGAAGGAGGGTCAGCAAATAGCACAGACTGGCGACGAAATCACGTACTGGCAACTTCATCCGTAGAATCAGCACGAGTGGTGGAAAAGCGCCTAGTATCAAAGTCGTCTAAGCCAAAATGCCCGTCAGAGGAATTGTGGGTAAGTCCGTCATTCGACCACATACCGTCAGAATCCGGTGACGCAGTGATATGAGTCCGCGACTCTCTCAACACCGTTCCACCAGCATTGTTTGCCCTCCCAGTAGGCCTCGATAGGGACGGCAACCACGAAGACCCAGAACCCGACCTACTGCTCCGTGAGCTTGTTGTATTGTCAGAAAGGTTGCGTTCGGCGAGGTTATGCTCCGCAGGGCGTCTCCGTAGGAAAGGAACGAATGAGCGAAAAATTGAAGAGCCGGTGGATGACGAAGTGGAGAGGTTGGTCGATTGTCGGGAGGTAGACGGACCGGCAGAGGCATTGCCCATGAGCGGACTGCCAGGTGGTGTGATCGAGGCTTGTGACGATATACGAGGTCGACCGGAATGCGTGGCATTCAAACCTTCACCTTGCGGTGCATCAAATGGAGGTAAACGAATAGCACCCTGTCCTGTCGTCGCCATTGGATGCCCTGCAAACCGATCCAACGCCTGAGTCGCAGTCTCAAGCCTATTCTCCGCCTCTCGCATGATCTCCCCAACCTCCCGTACATCTCGCGCAACGCTCGAGATTTCCTCTCGAAGCCTCCGCACGGTGGTCTGACGAGCACTCCGCAAGGACGGGCTGTCAAGGGAAGAGACACGTTGAAAGAGGTCGCCAAGCGTCGCTCTTGTGAGATTGCCGGCCGACGGTGGAACGGATTCCCAATCCATGGCGGAGGAGTTGAAAGGGTCGTCGGACGAACGAGGGTTAGGTCCATTCCCCGAGGAGGACCCTGGAGGAAGTGTATCTTGATGCAAGGTAGCGCTCTGGGGCGACGTCTGGCTTGGTACAACCGGGACGTAACCCGCACTCCACGCAGAGAGGCGACCATTCCCTGGCGTACCACGACCGAGCGGCCTTTCATGATCTTCATCGGGACCAGGTGAAAAACTACGTATCGAATCAAAGTCGGAATCGTCTTCACTCGGTTGGTTATCCTCATGTGGGGTGGGAGTAGTAGCAGGGGGCACAGTTGTAATACTAAGCGGTGGTAGCTCCGAGCTTGCTCCAGGAGTGAGCAGGGAAGTGCGCCGAACTGGCACACTGAAACGTCGCTGAGAGTTGGAGCTACGTGTAGGTGTGTTGGTGTTGGATTCTGGGGAGTCGAGGGTAGAGCCGGGTGGATTTGCGTCGCCTACCGGATTGAGCGTAGATTGAGTGGAGGTGCGTGTTTCCAGGGAGGGCCCGTAAGAATGTTCCATGGGGACAATAGCTAATCTGTCAATGGAAAAAGGTGGAGGAGGTGACCGTCGAAGTGGTTCGATGGCTTCGTTGAATCGAGTCGTCCGCGCTAACGAGGGGAATTCACTGTTCAAAGTCCCGGTCGGGGAACGAACGGAGGGACCCGCCGAGACTGTATTTGACGAGCCACCGGCTTGCTGCCCAAAATTATTTGACCCAGCGTTGGGCATTCCAGACGCCGGGATACCGCCGAGAACGAAACGGCCCTCTGAGACGAACGAAGCCGATGATCTGCTGATGAATGTAGCGGGTGGAATTTGTATGGGTGAAGTCGGAGCCTGTAGTTCATTCGTACTACTGGGGCAAAATAGCATTAGTAACCAAAGCGTTGGAGGGTATGGAAACGAGGGCGTACCCCCAAATGGACGTCAAGGGCGGGAGAGCGTGTGGTGTAGAATTGCCCGGAGTTATTGTCATCGCATCACCGTTAGGAGGCGGCTGGACATCCTCATCGATGGTGGAAAAGATGATGTCCAACTCAGGAGGAGCAGGCGACGTGGGCGCTTGCAACGACAGCTCAGGGTGGCCATTAGCGTCCGATTCCCTTCGTGATGGCGTCGGTCGTGGAGAAGACACTGACGAAAAGAGTTGTGCGTCATTATTGATGTTGGAAAATTGGGCATTGTCGGGGGCCTGAAGAGACATGGGGAAGGACTGGTTACCGTTTGTTTCTCGGGATGTCCGTCGTTGGTGATCCTGCACCTGTTCGTTGCTCCTTGCGCGTTTGCGGGAACGGCTTGGGTCATCTAGGTGCGTGTGGGTGGGTTGGCTGCTGGTGGCATCCTGAGACGATGCAGAAGCACTGGACATGCCAGAGACATCAAAGGAACGTTTCGAGCCAGTTGAAGAGGTGGATACAGGGTGGTCTGGTTGAATAACTGGTTCACGATGAAATGCAAAGGAATCTGCCATCCGCGGCGGGCAAGGGGGAAGATGAGGAGATCCCGCTGAGAGAATTGGGGATGGTGGAGGAACCTGTGGGATCTTTTAGTCGTACAGATATGGCTTGAAGCGAAACGGATGAAGGAGGGGAGCGGTGGGTTCCCATTATTCAAACAGGGCTTACTTTCCACGGTTTACGATTATAAATCTCTACCTTTGTCAGGGCGGACGAGGCAGAATGCTCAACAAGTGCGATGGGAGAACAAAAACGCTTCTGCGCTAACCTGCATTGGTAATATTGCTATTGGGGTCCTACAATGGGGTAAGGTATAGGTGTGGAAAAGTGAGGAACGACCGTATCGCGACTCTCGTGACGTCTAAGTGCTGAGTGTGTCGATCATGTTGAAGCGTATTTGGCGGTCCATGCCTTACTAGTCTCCATGGCTTCCTTGAGGTTCTTCTTGTAATGATCCGCGACCTGAGGAAAGGCGGGTCGGACGAAGTGTGCAGGACAAGTGCAGGCGCATGACTCACGTCGGTGGCAAGAGGATCATCAGGATTAGGAGCAGAGAGGAGTGCTTGTATACTGAGGAGGACCGTCCTCATTTGGAGCGCTGGGGACCATTTGTCTGGAAGGTGACGAGTACGTCAGTGGTGATTAGACGGAACGACGCGTCCGTGACGGCTTACGCACCCTTGAGGATATCGAGGCAAATTCTTCCAAGTTTATCTTTGATTAATAGAGCGTGTTGAATGTTAGCATCCAATGAGCACGACTGTCAGCGACGACGGCGGACACACCGATGTTCGGGTGGTAAATCTTGGTCAAGAATCGCACTTTAGGAGGACTCATGGGATATTCCTCTGGCAAGAATAGCTCTAGCTTGAAAATGCCACCTAAACCGGGCCGGTTATGGGTTAGATTAGCAAGTCGCGTGCGAGCAGGACTGTTGACCTTCAAATGGACTGCCTTGGGGACCGGTTAGGAAGACATCAAAGTACCGAAGGTTGTCCTCATGTGGTACGGCAGAGATCCCAGGAGCTGGATCGTTCATGAGCCTTTCTGTCTCCTGGAGTATGAGAACGGTTAAGCGCGTAGACAGGGGAGCGGGAAAGTGTATTGATGCCGACCTTGACGATACGCTGGAGGAGGAAGGGTAGTGGAGATGAGCGGGTGGAGAGCGGGATGTACTTGGAGAGGAGAGAAGAACTGACCTTTGGGAGGAAGTTAGCCATGGTGGTGTTCGTGGTGGATCGATTGGTCTGGATAGATATTTGGGAGCCCCTAAGTGATAAGACCGATATGTCCGGGTAATGGGTAGGGTTTTAGCTTTCTCACCCACCGCCTCCACGCAACAACCCCCAAGGACGTCAACCGCAAGTGTGAGCGTCGTCTAGCACGTCGTCGATACCATGGATTCCCGCCGCTCCCGTCGTTTTTCCCTTTCTCTCAGTATCTCTTCGCACCGTCTTTCTCGCCGTCAATCTATGGCCAGCACGTCGGTTGCATCACCCGTATCGCCCGCTCCAACTTCCTCGCCTTCTCGCTTCAAGCGTGTCCTCAAGCGTTTGTCATCGTTCCGCATCTTTCCTTCTCGCGCACCCCCAAATCCGACGCACAACTGGCCCATGATCGACACGGATTACATGGTACTTTTTTTCATCAAACAACCACACCATTTTCCGACGTTCAACCGCGTGGCTGATAGCTGCCTTTGACAGTACGACGACGACATTGACGTGTCGTATGAAGGGCTGCTGAGCCTGGCAGCGAGGATTGGGGACGCAAAGCCGCGGAATCTGCCCGCCGAGTTCAAGGCCACGCTCCCCCGGTCGGTGTACAAGGAGTGCACGCCGGCTCAGTTGGAGCAACGGTGTCCAATCTGTCTCGATAAGGCGGGTCTCCTAATTACACCGAAATGCCCTGCAGCCTCCTTACGTCTCCTATAGTACGAGGACGAAGACAAGCTGATGGGCATCGATGAATGCGCTCATTTCTTCCACGCTCATTGCTTCGAGGTCGGTCTTGTCCAGCCTCTCCCAGCAGCTCCACTCACCGCTTGTCTACAGCGGTGGCTTGACTTGGCGAGCAACTGCCCCGTGTGTCGTCGTGAACTCACACCGGATGATTACCGCTACGATCCTTCTGCCGCCGCCACTTCTTCATCTCCCATTTCCGCCGTCGTCATAGAAGAGTCCAGCATTGCGGAACCCTCTCCGCTCATGGACGAATTCGGTCTCTCCTCTTTCGATAACCACGATTAACTTTTTCCCTTGGTAAATTTGTATCCCCCGCCTCTTGTTTGTATCACCATGCGTCCACCGTCCATTCTACTGCTTTTTGGAACGCGGTCAAGTTCACCGCCTTCCGTTGTATGGTTTCACAGCTGATCGTTTTACTGTAGGCAAGCCTCGGCTATTCGTCTCTTCAGAACATTTTGCTCCATCGGGTTCCCCGAACAAAGGCCAACTTCCGGCACACCACACCCATTTGCACACCTCTTCTCCGTTTCCATGCTCATCCGGCACCTCATCCAGTGCCCGGCACTCACTCCTTCTCGCTACAATCTCGCCTCATTTGAAACTCCCCGTCGTTTGCTACCTCGTTTTCTTGAGTCCTTTCTTCCTACCTTTCTCCTGTAGGTTGTATGATATTTTGCTTATGTGTTGTGAAGTTGTAGAGACACGATACTTTGTCGCCAGCGCTCAATGTGGTTGTGACGTGCGCACTGCCGTTGTCGTCGGCAATCAGATCGTGCCGTATTGCCCTACAGGGTCTCCTCATGTACACACCCCACCCGTTGCGCAGACTGCACAAGGTTAAATCGTCACCAATGCCGGAACCGTCCGGAATGCCGTCTCCGGGAGCCGCGGTGAGCCTGTTTCTTGTCCGTTTCAAGTGCATCGTCTCACCCGTTCCGCAAAAGCACGCTGAGACAGCCGCGGATTCACCGCACGTGTATGTGATCCCGTTGACAAATGGTCCAGAGCACTGATGGGTGACGGCAACAGCGAGGCAGATTCGTAACAGGAACCTTTTCGGAGCCGAGTTTCTCTGACCGTTGGCCGTTCAACAATGCATTGCTCCAAGTCTCCGTGGCGTAGAGGGTCGTTTGTTTGAAAGGCGTTCAAGCCGCTCGTGCCGCCGTCCCGTATACACACCGGGCCGCTTTATCGCTTTATCGCGGGGAGACAATGAATGCGTGCCTGGGATAATCGAATCTCTCGTCAGGGCATCTTGTCGCCCGCGCTTGATTACTGCACCAACCTCTGAATGGCAGGAGGGTGCCGCGTATCTCTCCAGCCGATCGTGCGAGAGGGTGTTCTTCATCAGCGCCTCCGAACGAATAATAGCAACTTGACAATCAACTATTGGCATATCAACGATGGCCTGAGCGGTCCGGAAGTTCGTATCTTTGTCGGTTACTCGACTTCGTCCCGGACTCAGGGTCAAGCCCGTGAGTGACGCCGAATCAATCTGACTGATAAGTTGATAAAGACAATCACAGGGATCAAGCTTGCGTCGGGCATGGAAGTTGTTGGAGACAATATATTGCCAAGTCATTTTGCTCGACACCTGTCACGGGATTAGCTTCCATAGCTTCCAAAAGGGAAGCGAAAACGCGTGCACGGTCACCTTTGTTGGTCCATCGAAGCCAAGTCAACTAAGCCACAGACGATAATGAAGCGTGTCGGTCAGATACTTCGATCGATAATAATACTTCTCGCTCTGACTGTTGCAGAAACGCCGTTCGATGTGGGGAATAAAGTCAAAGAATATCAATACTCGGTCACACAGTAGACATGCATGTCGAAGTCGAACACGAAATGGTGGAGAGAGAAACCAAAAGAGCGATTAACTCGATCCAGCTGGTCATCCTCGAGGCGTATTGGTAGTCGATAACATCAAGAAGGCCTTCCATGATTTGAGTTTCACGGGCGTTAAAGCGATGGGCAGTCAGCCTTGAGGATTTATGCTTCTGAGTCCCATGGGGAAGGGTAGCGCACGAGCATGATCCATGTACTGGTGTGGTTTAAAATGACAGTAGAATGCGTCCCTGAGGAGAACATTGTAATCTGGACCGATCTCCCCTGAGCTGCTGCTACTCATCCACCATCCTCCCTTGTCACACCACCCCTCTACCACCATAGCTGCCATGTCGAACGCCAACCCATCGCAACTTGTAAGTCTTTCCGGCGATGCATCGCCTTGTGTCGGTGTGGCCACACTGCAAACCCTTCACGCATATCTCATCAATCAACCGTTCTTTTCGCGTTTTCACCGTTATCTGAGTAATTTGCTGACCCTTATATCTCTTTACTCCGTTGAACGCGCCGGTAGAGCGAAGGTACGCTCCATCCGCCTTAACTCACGTAGAAGTGGCGACATCACCCACCGCAACGACAAACTCTAACCCCAACCCCGTCAATACAGATCAGATCTCTGAATTCAAGGAGGCGTTCTCTCTTTTCGACAAGGGTAAGCACATCCACAACGTGTCGTGAGCCACAGGGCCTTCTAGGGTCCTAGGATCCTCGTGCTCGGTGTTTCCGCCGTCGGTGCATGAGCTCGTCTGACCACCTACCAACCCCAGATGGCGATGGCACGATCACGTCAAAAGAGCTCGGAACGGTCATGCGCGCTCTGGGTCAGAACCCTTCCGATCAAGAGTTACAGGACATGATTCAGAGCGTCGATGCCGATAAGAGCGGTACGATCGACTTTAACGAATTCACGGTGCTTATGGCCAAGTAAGTCATTCAAATGATGCCAAAAGTCTAGGTAACTGATGGTATTGTTAAAGGAAACTGCAAGGGAGCGATGCGGACGAGGAACTTTTGGAGGCGTTCAAAGTCTTTGACAAGGACGGCAACGGGACCATCAGCTCGTCAGAGTTGAAGCAGGTCATGGCCACGATGGGCGAGAAACTCTCCGATGCGGAAATCGCGGAGATGATGCGTGAGGCGGATGTTGACTCTGATGGCCAGATCAGCTTCCAAGGTGCGTACCAACCCATCGTCCACTGGTAGAATTGAGCGCTTATGACTTATCGTGCTTCTCCATTTCGCGTGTAGAATTCAAGAAGGTGAGGATTGAGATCGATCTTTCTATAGGATTGCGAGCTTATTCGTTCGTCCGTTACAGATGATGTCTGGCAAGTAAACACTCCGTGACCCGTTCGCATTATTACCACTTTTATCATCTGTAACAAATGTTATTGTGTTGCAAAATGTTATTTCCAGTCGGGTATCTCTGCTACGAGTGAGGCCAAGCACTTCGCAAAACACACGTAAGGCGACAAACACGAGCAAAGCTGTTCGACGCGTCGAGTGCACCAACCACATCCATCGTAGCCGCCAGCTTTCTGTATTCGATGAGTAACGACTCCGATGTAACATCCCTATCCTTATTTTCCCTCTTGTCTGAGCAATCTCGACTACTCAAGCAAGCCGCGAAAGCCATCCCGCACTCCTTCAACCAGTGCACCTACGACCAACCTGGCGGGTACATCCGACAAGCTGTCTATCTATGCAAGACGTGCGCGGGCGGGGATGGTAAACCCGGAAAGGGCATATGCGCGGCGTGCAGTGTGTCCTGTCATGCGGGTGAGTTGGCAGTTGCGGTCCACATCACAACATCCCGCGCATCGATGTGCAAGCTGAACGACGATGCACCTAGATCACGAGCAGCTCGAACTCTTTCCGAAACGTGCCTTTCGGTGCGACTGTCCGACGTCATCGATACCCGTGCCTTGCACGCTCCATCGTACAGTGACGGATGGCGAGAAGGAACCTCCCAACGAGGACAACCAGTACGGCCAAAATTACAGCGGGCGCTTCTGTCGCTGTGGGAGAGACTACGACCCGCTCACAGAGATGGAGACGATGGTCCAATGTCTGGCGTGCGAGGTATGTGTGTACGGCTATCCGTTTTGGCGGTTCTTGCGTTTTCTGCCGGTTCGCTCATGCCGCGCGGTCGCGTTGTTTACGCGTTTCTTGAATTTGCGCAGGATTGGTGGCATGAATCGTGTTTGAATATCATCGGAACGCCTGTCAACACCGCTCGTACGCCGAAATCGTCGCCCACGAAGGGTATGACGGCTATGAGGTCGTCGTCTCCCGTCCCAGTCCCGTCGTCTGAGCCGTCTTCGGAGGCGGATTATAACACTGAGGATGAGGAAGATGGGGAGGAAGAAGATTCTCCGACGAGTTTGATGCCAGCGTCGGCATACGATACCCTCAT